>JAQFZH010002882.1:0-15196 GCA_034695485.1 Entomobrya nivalis | reverse complement strand
AGAAAAACGTAATAAAACTCTTTAATCGTATGACATTTTACAAATAACCTATTAAACTGACAAATATTAAACAATGAGTTCAATAAATTACGCGATTTTTGCAATATATATCGTTGTTGCGATTTTTTGCATCAACCTCTGCAATACAAATATTGCTGATGGAATAAAGGAAAGCTCAACATCTGAAAATCAGCTATTCCTAATAAACAAACTTCTCAGTTGTCTTGTGCGTGTAATCAATTTCCGCGGAGAAAACATTAATTTTCCTGCCATCCTACAACCAATCATCTTACTGCGCTATTTTTCAGTTAGAAATTATAAGGAACTGTTCCCAATTAAACCTAACCGATACCAACTCAGCCCATATATAAGTAGCTCTTATTTACATGGCATATTTCAACAAAATTTGAAACTTGCCAGCAAAAACACTCACTGTGAATTAAATATTTATTTGCATCCTCCAACCTACGAAGAACCGTCTATGTACGACAATCAGCCAAGACTTAATTGGGTGATAAAAGACCCATTTTGGATATTATTTGACGTTGACTTTCAAAACCAGCTTTGGAAGCTCCAATATCTAGATTCAGTTGAAAAGGTGTCAATTCTAATTTGCGAAAATAAGCCCGGATCCTACTGTTTTGCGGAGCCAACAAAAATAATATGGATTAGTACCGCTTTGGGTTTTCCGGAATTAACGAGAGTCAAAGAACAGATCCTAATTGTTGAGAAATCCACTTCAGGAACTTATTTGCAAACCCATTGTCCGTACTGCAATCCTTGCAACCCATTTCAGTTAATTTGGGTAAAAGTTTGGTCACTTGATAATTTTAAGCATTCTTTGGAAGCCAACGCAAAATTTGCAGAAAAATCCAGTTATTTCTTTGTGACAACGGTAACCCATGAAATATTGTTCTTTTATCAGCACGTTACACCATACGAACACCGATTTAGAATAAACGTTTTGAAACGTTTTAAACATATTAACGTTGCTATTTATGGACAAGCGCTCTTATATCTAGCAGATGTACATCTACAAACTCTATTTTTGCCTTCAAATACAACTCCAGTTCTCACTAATGTATTTCCAGAAAATTTTGCCTATTGGAAACCTGTTGATGTTAATGCATGTCCTAATAGCCCAGGTATCTACTTTCCAGCAAAGTTGCGTCCATTAATTATTAGGAAAACAGAAACAGATTTGCCAAATTTTCAAGATATTAATCTCATTTTTCACAAAGACCTTGTTAGATTTGTAAGTTGCCATAAGAAACAACTGCACTGGTTATACCATCTTAAGGAGTTAGTCATTGCTTTTGATACAACTACTTGGATACTTATAGGCGTTTCCCTACTAATTGTTTCCTACATTGCTCAGTTAACAGAAAAAAGACATGAGTCGTTGCTCGACATATTTGTCCGTATTTCCTGTTTACTAATAGAGCAAGGATCGAACGTATTTGGAAACCCTGGAAAAAGACTAATTGTTTTGTTTTGTATTCCCGGAGTATTTATTATATTGACCAATATATACAAAGGGGACAACATTACAAATCTTACATTGGATCCCGATTTGGTTCGCTTCGATACATTTGCAAGTTTGGTGGAAAATGGTTTCAAAATATTTTCACGTCGACTGCAGTTAGCAGATGAGACACACAAGTACTTCAAAGAAAATTCTGGAATAAGAAATGAGTACATTCAGGCAAATTCACACGAAGCTTTTCCGATTGTGTCTGAAATTCGCTACTTGGCATTTGTAAAGCTTCCAATGAAAGATGCAAACACGATGAAAGCTCTGAGGAACCAATCATCTGAGAAAATGTGGTACTATTTGAGTCACTCTGAAATGATACCAGAATGGAAATATCATTTGGGTGGAGGATTTGGTTCATCAGAAAGTGTGGAGCAGGTAACATCGCTGTGTATGGGTAAATGCAATAAGTCAGCTATAATTTTGAGGGAAGTCATGGCTATTCAACTTTACACACTTTTTCAAATGTCTAACAAACCTGTTTTCTTTGGCAAAGAAGTAATTCACGAGACTTTGTCTGGGTACAAATATTTTGGGTATTTTCCAACATCAGTTTTGTTGAATATTAGACACTTGCTTCAGACAGGTATAGTGGATTGGTGGCAAAAACATTTTAAATGGTATATTAAACACCAATCTGTGAGGTTATATGAAGCTCGCAGTTTTAGTGAAGTTGCAAATGACACCAATATTGGAGCCGACCAAAATGGGAAAGCAGGCCTTTATATTTTGTGTTTGATTCCTGCAGTTGGTTTATTCTTGTCTTTAGCTGTATTTATTTGTTATGATTGCGAAGCAATTAAAGCCACAACAGTTTGTATAAAAAGCGTAGCTTTAGCTCCTAAAAGAGTTCTGAAAACAAATTTAAGGAAAGATTTGCAGGAAAATGAAATGTATACAAAATCTATAGAAGTTCAACCAGTGAACAGACTAAGTTGTATATTTTGTTCAAACTTTTCGTGTCAAGAAATTGTAGACCTGGAGGTTCACCTACTGGAAATTCACAATAGCTTGTTGATTGAAAAACTACGCAGCCTGTCTGACATTGAACCGCTTAGCTGATTACAATTTTTTCTAACACATACATTTATTGTTCTTACAAGGTTACTCAAATAATATGCCGGAATTTTTAAAAAACACCTTTTTTACAAAAAAATTGATGACGAATAAGATTACATCACATATTTTCCCGATTGCGCATGTGTCTAGAGGTCACCCTGGACGCTAATGCATAAGACTTCATGCATGGTTTCCATCTGCAAGCCTCCAGTTGAAAGTCTTAAGCTTTCGCTTCAATAATCTTAGTACTTGATATGTTAAAGCGATATATGCAACTGATAATTTTGAAACATATTTGGGAAGGGTGAAGTAATTTAACATTTATAACGAAAATTATTCTAATTGGGGTGTTCTTAAGCGAAAAATTTCGAAACGCGAATTATCTATAATCATGTATTCTAAAAAAATAAACGAAATAGTGAATTTAAAAAATGACATTTATGCACCAGTACTACACTTATCTACAGTTTATATGGATCCCATGTTGGCATTAGTTAACTTAGATACTAACAATAGCCTCGGGTTCCATGTAGTTGCGTTGTTTAGTGCGGTAAGGTTAATAATTGATGAAAATGTTGAGTTTTTTTAGACAAATTAGGTTAGCTTAGGTTAATTAAATATGCTATTTACACTCAAGTAAATATTGACCAAATTATAAGTCATGACGATAAGTTATCCGATTATATATTTGTTTATTGTTTTGGTGCAAAACAGCAGATCGACAGCATCATATCAGTAATTTTAGAGATAGTTACGGAAACAGTTTACAAATATCAAAAATCACACAACATAGCAAAAACACTTTGGTTTGGATGGTTCACAAGCAGAAATATGTCAAGGCTATGCTTTGGCCACGAATAAATTAAGTTTATGTGTCTATACTTTTCTTCATATTAAAAATAATTGCAAGGAGTCGTTCAAGGATTATTATGCTCGTTTTACACTGAGCAGATGGAAATATGACATTGGTAATACTTTCTTTCCTAAACGAGAGACTAAAAAATGTAATCTTCACTACAGATCAATAAACTACACATCATTATATTATTTGAGCCCAATTACAACATGAACAATGGTTTATGTTGTGTTGAGAGTGTTCCGAAATACAGTCATCAACGTGTTTGGAAACATTGTCATCAAATTATTACTCTGTATAGTTGTTAAACAATTTTAAAATGCCAAGATAATTTTAAAACAATGCATGACCACTATATAATTTTCTGCAATGCTTAATTCAAGGTACCTTAATTTACTCGTAAATGGTATTAAGATTTTTTAATTTAGTTTTTTTATGTCAATCGCTTATAAAAATTGCTAATGTATATTTTAGGTTGTAGCTGCTCTCTCTCTTTTACTCGTGGGTTGTATAAGAATTTTGCAGAGAAATTATATTATTATTTCGCTTATACATTGTATACTGATTTAAACTATTCAATAATATTGAACTATTGAGACATATGCAAAACATTTTTCCACCGTTGTATAAAACAAGGAAGCCAAAGACTTGGGTTTGCAAAGTAAAAAATGTTAGTCCATTTAAAATAAATAATGATTAAATATAGTTTTAACTTAGTGCCCATATTTTTACATCATGAACACGTATTTGCCTTTACAAATATAACTCAATCGATATTTGCCCAAGCTTTGCAAAAAATACCAAAGCTACATTGCTAAACAGCTATGTTCACCAGCTAAAGCTACATAGTTGCTTAACTGTTGAACGCTATTTGTTTTTTTCAGGATTTTATGTTAAATGCGGCGGCGGCATATTTTCTCAGACATATTAAAACTAATAACAGAATATTAGTTTTTTGACGTCAATCGCTTATGAAACTTTCCAATGTATTTTTTAAAATGGTCGCTGCTCCTTTAAAATATATCTACACATGCATTGTACTAAGACTATGCGGAAAAATTAAATTATTTCGTTTATATATTGATTTAAATACCAACTACTAAATAATAGATTTTGAGACAAAGGCAAAACATATTTCCACCGTTGTATAAAACAAGGAAAGCAAAGGCATGACTTTTGTAAGGAAAAAATATATAGTTAATTTTAGACAATAAAAATGGTTAAATTTAGTTTTGACATAATGCGCTTTTTTACAATATGAACACGTATTTCTTTTTAAGGTATCTTTGGTCAATATTTATCAAAGCGTTACAAAGAAAACCAAAGCTACATTGCCAACCAACTTTTTGCCGCAAATAGAACTACATAGCTACTTTGCTCCGCCAGAGAAAACTAAGCACTTGTACTAAAAAAATACACAATGCTCAACAAATACCAAGAACAAGCCCTTACATGGCTGCGAGGATGCTGTTTTTATATGGAACAAGTTCCAATCAAATGGGATCCCAATCGCAGACGAATATCAACAAACACTCAACGTCGCAAATGGATATTTTGGTGGACTGGAAACATTTTTGTGTTCCTGCTCTGGTACACCTGCGTCCACACATTGTCAACACAGCTATTTTTGCATCGGAAAGGACTTAAACTCTTGCCATTCTGTATTTTAACCACCGGATTTTGCTGTTTCACGGTAACATTAACAAGTGCACGGGGTATAACAGCAATGCGTAAAAAAATGTATCAGTCAGCAGTCAATGAGTTTATTCAACTGGAAATAGAAGTTTACAAAAGTAATATTTTAAATCTTCAAAAAATAATATTGAATACAAAAAAGACATGAAACATTTATTATTTGATTAAATATCTACATTTGTTACAGATTACTACCCTCAGATGTTAAATTCAAATCGTCCAATGACCATAGTTGACCTCTTTTTTCTAATTGCCCAAGGCGGAACTTTACTTCCCTATCTAATTTACATTGTTTGTATGTTTTGGGACTTGGATGGGCCTTACTGGGTAATTGAGGACTTTGCTTTAGATGCTAAATATAGAAGTCTTCAAACAACCCTTATATTTCTTTTCATCCGAACATTTTTACTAATTCCTGGTTTTCTGGAGACTGCTCGTACTATAATTTACTCGAGCATTGGTTACTTATGTACTATAATTTACTTAACAGATTTAACTCAAACATTGTCTCAAAAGGTTAAATGTCGCTCAGATTTCTTAGTGTATTATTCCCAACTGCACATAATTTCCAATGTGCTGGGACCCGGATTTGAGAATGCTACTTTTGTTGCCGTTTCCATAATGTACTTTTTGTTCATCCAAACCATTTGGATTATAGTTTGTGGATTTGGACATTTGGAGTTTGCCATTTATTTATTTTTTACTTCGTATGCATTAATTATCGTTGTGGCAGTAGCAATTTTTTTACCATTGATTGCACGAACTGGTGAGATTATAAACGGAATTCCGAGAAAAAAAGTTAGTGAAATGAACACAATTTACGCATATGCAAATACTTTAAGGAACAAAGAGTTTTTCAAAAAAGCTAATGCCTTGCGACCTATAAGATTTAGTTATGGGGGCTACTATCCATTAGGTCGAGAGTTTTCTAGAAATGTGTTTGATAATCAGGTGCAAAATTTGTTTTCTATGGTACTTATGTTTGACCATAGCCTACTTACATAAATTTAGTTAAACGGGCTATGGTTGGACATTTGTGAAAGTAAACTTGCATGAAAATATTTCTAACACAATCTCACACATGTTTACTGTAAGCAACCCAAAAAAATATTGTACATTTGCAAAAATTCTCAACTTATTGTAATACGTTTGTAAAAAAATATATAAATTTTATAAGCGAAATATAACTTAAACACAGGTTTTCAATTTTTCTTGATATACCTTACTCCAAAATAGGACTCCAGCTTGACCAATCTCCCCAGATTTTATTAAACCCCTTCATATTGAAACATTTTTAATTGTTTATTAACTAAATAAGAAACTAAAAATGTGTTTCTCGCAAATAGTGAACAGTCAATTTTAGACCAACTATTTAAATTTCTTCAAATCCAGTCCATACTCAGCTCTGGATTCCATGTAGCTCACATAGTTAGTTAATATATGTCACAGGTGGGCATTGTGGAACAAAATATACACACGAAATATTGTCTGACAAATAAACCAACAACCTGTATGTCATATTGCCAAAAATGCAACTTGACCTTGTACTGTACAAAACTACATTATGCGCCTAGTAAATGTGTTACTTAGTTTTACCTGAAAAGGATTCCAGGCTAAAATCGACAAATTTTCATAGGTTGACTAAGTATTCATTCAACTAATAAAAATGATTCGACGAAATAATTTCGACAATATATTTTCGACACTATGAGGTGTCGACAAATTACATTTCTACTATATCATTACCTCCAGTTTTCCTAGAAGAGAGAATGGAAATCGTAATTTTCACTACAGATCCATTTATTTGTAGGATGAATTTCCTATTGAAATAAAATAACGAGACTCTTATAACGTGTATAATTTAGTTGCTTCGTAAACACTTTGGTAACATTACATAAATAAAAACTTGTAAAAATGTACATAAATATTTACATGTTCATAAGTTCATTTTTATTTTTTTTAAATTTATTTTTAGTCGATTATCTCTCTTTTGACTAATTTGACTGATCAAAAATATTCGATATGTTTTCCGAGCTGGCTTAAAATCTTTTCAAGTTGTATTTGATGTGATATATTCTTCTGGCTTGAATAAAACTAAAACTAATTATTTTAACACAGTTACAACATGAATAATTTTTTATGTGACTTTGAGTGTTTCAAAATAATGTATGTCTATGTATGTAATCGTTCACAAATATTTTTTTAAATAATAAAATGGAACTACTCTAATTTTCCTGTCACCACGAACCAATTTAGAGTAGCTGGATCTATGATACGGCCACAGATCTTATATTTGATATTAAACGTGTGGTCATCAAATTTTTTTAGGTACCTAGTCATCAAATTATTACTTTGTAAAATAGTTAAACCAGTTTAAAATACCAATCATATTTGAACTTTATCTCAAACATTTAAGATTTTATTTAGGACTTGTGTGAAATTTGATGTCTAGACATGGACATGTATTTGTTTTTTTATCGAAAATATATTTGTGAGTTTTCCAGTTACCATCAAATATCTACCAAGTCGGCAAAGTTAATAATGGGTTGTTTACAGAATAAAGTTTAAAAATTAATGTCATTTTTCAAAACCCGGCATTTACAAATTATTTTTGAAGAAAACAGTTGCTCTGCATTCTATAAGGTTCAGTTATTAGATGGTATCCTTTACGCAAAACGTTTTGGTAAAACCTCTTAATTGTCCGGTTTGATTTATCCCTAAGTTAGCATCAAAAAAATAATATGATAGGCCACATACTCTCATAAAACAGTACTAAAGCTTGAATTATATACTATTATAATCCACGCAAAGGTAAAAGTAGTTCAATGTATTTTTTGGCCTTAGAAAACGGCTGTCTCCTTCCTGTAATTTTGTCCCAATGTTAGAAAATTCTCCTTAAACCACAAATTGGTTTCTTCGGTTTCGCTTGTGCAAAGTTAAATTCATTATTCATTCTTTGGTTCCACTACAATACTATTGTATGAAACATTCTCTAATTTCCAAGCCAAACCTGTTCTATTAATTAAAAATGTTGACAAAATACCAAGAGAAGGCTTTAGTATGGCTACGTCGATGTAACTTTTACATTGAAGAAGTTCCAATTATTTGGGATTCTAAAACTAAATGTGTCTCAACAAATCTACAAATTCGTAAATGGATTTTGTGGTGGATTGGAAATATGTTTGTGTTTATTTTGTGGTCTACCTGCGTTTATACATTGGGCACACAGTTCTTTTTTAAACGTAAAGATTTAAAGGTATTACCCGTTTGCATCCTAACTACAGGATTTTGCTGTTTTTCAGCAACGCTAGCTAGTGCCTATGGAATAACCTCATTACGAAAGAAACTTTACATATCATCCATAAACAATTATATATCGTTGGAGATCGAAATTTATAATAGTATGCCTACAATTTAAGATATATTCAGTTTTGTAAATGTAAACCATTTGCCCACATATGTATATATTATTTAACTTTTACATCATTTATTTCAGAATATTACCCGGAAATGGTTACGGAAGATCGTTCGATTGACAAAGTAGATATATTTTTCCTAGCAATCCAAAGTTGTAACTTCTTGGCTTACTTGATTTATATTGGCTGTATATTTTGGGATTTGGATGGGCCATACTGGATAATTGAGGATTTTGCCCCAGATGCTAAATATCGAAGTATTCCAACAATTGTTTCATTTATATTAATACGAACACTTCTACTAATTCCCGGATTTTTGGAAACAGGTCGAACTATTATATATTCTAGTACTGGTTATCTATGCGTAATACTATATCTTAAAGCTATTATTCAAACAATTGTACATAAAGTTGGAAATCAGGCTGACTTTTTTCGTTATTACGACCAACTTTACATATTGTCTAATGTTCTCGGACCTGGCTTTGAGAGAGCTACATTTTTAGTTTGCAGTACATTTTATTTCTTATTCATACAAACACTTTGGATATGTGTATGTGGATTTGGAGATTTAGACACAACAATTTATTTGTTTTTTGCATCATGCGCAGTAGTGATTTTAGTGGCAACAGCTATCTATCTACCAATTGTAGCATGTGCGGGTGAAGTAATTAATGGTGTACGTGAAATCAGATTAAAACAAATCAAAATAATTTGCTGTTCATTTAAAACTATTAGTTATCAGGTATATTTAAAGAGAGCAGTTGCACTACGTCCCATCAGATTCAGTTACGGGAGTTACTATCCTTTAGGCAAAAAGTTCTCTAGAAACGTTTTTGATAACGTGGTGCAAAATTTGCTTTCGATGGTGCTTTTGTTTGACTTGTCTGGTAAAAGACTGAAATAAACATATGTCAATGAAAATCAAATTTGTGGTTATTGTCAAATCAAATATTATATTGTGAAAAACTTTGCAAACCGTTTGTAAGATCTGCTTCTGCAATATTTCACTTTTAAAATATATATGTTTCTTCTGCATTTATGAACTCAAACTGAATTTTATTTCCAAAAACGAAGGTATCAATCATTTCAATACGGCATTAAGATGTGTATAGTTCACGAAAGCTAAATATTTTCCAAATCGTACTTAAACCATACTAGTGAAATAACACTATGCTTACAATATATCAAGAAAAGGGTGTCAAGTGGATAACGCATTGCCACTTTTACATGTACGAAGTTCCACTCATCTGAGATTTAAAACATAAAAAGCTTTCAACCAACACTTCATACTGCAAATGGTTACAATGAGGAATTGTATATTACATGCAGCTTTAAATATTATTCAATGTATTATGACCAGGTCTTGAGAGAGCTTCCCTCATCACTGTTTCAATATTTTACTTTATGTACGTTCGTATACGTAAACTCTTTGGATTTACGTATGTGGGTTTGGTCATCACGATGCAACGATTTATTTGTTTTTTGTTTCGTTTCCTATATTATCGTTGTATCATCTGCTATATATCTGCCAACGGTTGTATCCACTGGTGACCTTATTAACGAGCTTCCAAAGATTAAACTTAACCATACAAAAATGAAAACTTCTGCAGCAAAATCTTTAGGAAATAAGATATATTTGAAAAGTGCAATTTCATTATGGGCAATTAGATTTTGTTACGGAGCATATTACCCGGTTGACAGAAAGCTTACTAGGAATATGTTTAAACATGTCGTAGAAAATTTGTTGTCCATGGTTCTTTTATTTGATGTCTGGAAAAAGAATTTAATTTGGCTTTTTTATTATTCTGCATAAAAATTTATAACGCAATTAATTAACGATTATGTAATAAGTAACTATTTTTCAAACGTTCTTAAAATAAACCTAACGTGTGGTAAGTAGTGCTCTCAGGGTTCCTCTAGTGACAACTCGTATATATCTTGGAATACTTAATCTCCCTACTACAAATTTTGATCCATAACAAAGTGTAATTGGTATACAGCTTCGATAAAATTTTGACATAAATTTATTCTGCTCAACGAACCCCCAGTCATGTATTTTCCAAGACATTAGAACCTTATGACTACCAACATACAAAAAACATCCTACCTGCAAGATAAACATCCAATATCCTATAATAAATGCGTCACCTAGAAATAATGATATTTTGGCATAAATGCTAAGCATTTCCCAATATTCAATCAAAGCAAAAGTAATATATATTGTTGCACCAATAAACAAAAAGTTAAATATTACAATGTATAACCCGAATGGACAATATATGAGACAATTACTATGCAAAATTTGCAATGATCTGTATACCAATCTAATATTTTTTGCAGACCGAAGGTTGTCGCTGGTTTTATAGGACCGTCGCCCAAGTCTAAGCTCATATTGAAGTAATGAAGTTATGTAGACAACGTAAACCGTAGCTATGCCTGCAACTATAGGAACATTGACACAGACAACGGACCATGCGTACGAATGAAACAGAAACGATAGTAAAGCTACCGGAAATGTATACAAATTTGGTGGGATAAGGGCCCCTATGAATATTACACCTTGTTGGTCATACAGAAAGTAAACGTGAAAAAATATCCAGAGAGCAAGTGTAAATGATATAAGAACCACCAAACAGCAATCCACAATTCGATTTACTTTATTATTGTTCGGACAGAAGTC
The DNA here is from genome assembly GCA_034695485.1 of Entomobrya nivalis. Classification (NCBI taxonomy): domain Eukaryota; kingdom Metazoa; phylum Arthropoda; class Collembola; order Entomobryomorpha; family Entomobryidae; genus Entomobrya; species Entomobrya nivalis. Next base: position 3,956 of record JAQFZH010002882.1, on the reverse strand, counting down.
AGGATAAAATCGGTCTAAATGTGATACAAAAATATTAAACCGTGCTAAATATTAAAGTAGTTAAATATTAATATGTATAAAATTTACATATTTTACCTTTTATATCTATTAGAAAAATTGTCAGTTTGTAGATTCCTTCGAAACATTCTCTGTAGAAGAAGCGCTGAAATGATAAGCCTGTGCAAAGTATGTTGTATCCAAGACACCAACCCACTGTTAAATGATACTGTTCCATAGTATCAAACCTTTTTGCTTTTAGTACGCAAATGCATGATATAAGTGATGTTAGAATAATGAGCAGAAAATTCTTTTTCAGTTTCGGAACAACTAGTGGATCGATGCAGAACTTTGACAAGTTTTCGTTCAAGAATATTGGGCTCACTCCAAGTTTTCTAGCAAAACCGAAAACTTTGGAAGTATACTCGTAGAAATTGTCGCTGTACATTTTGTTGGGAATACTTATGAGGTAGCTTGATAGATTTCAAGTGTTGCTTTGAATAGATTCTACATTCTTTAAAATAATGCAAATACCATTGAATTTTGTAAATTAGAAAATATTCTAATAGTTTTATCGAGGTCTTAAATTTTTTGAGTTATTAGTATAAACTGGATATTTTACTGTAGCCTCGGTTCGAAGGTAGCCATATTCAAAACTGCAATTTTGTAATGGTTTCATGGTCACCATTTGATAAATAGTCGTAATTTGGGAACTTATATGCTCAACGATTTACAAACAGCCAATTCTTACAATTACAATTGTGTTTGACATTGAAGATCAATGCAATTCAGGAAACATTAAATTATATAATGCTCCTTCCTCAAAATGTTTCGATTAATGCTCTTAGCTAAATTGTTTTTGACGCTTTGGGTCGCATGTAGCTATACTTATTTACCATGGATTTTTATCAAACTGTACGTAGTTCGTTTACAAAATTGTTAGATTTGTTATTTTGTCAGTTTTGTTAATTTTAAAATGAGTTTTGATGAACTAAAATTGCACTTGTGATTTTGATGATTCAAAAGAATCGAGACGTCGGGCTATCGTTTAAAATAAAATAACTTTTCTAAAAATACACTCGTTGTTCCCGTTTTACTTTATCTTACTTGTGATTTTGCTAGTAACACTAATATTTTTCCAATCACGCTGTTGTATTGTTCTATATTATAATACCACAGCTCTAGCTTTCCAAATGCTTACTAAATACCAGCAAACAAATACTATACAAAGATATTTTAAGGTTAAATTTCGCATTTGTACTAGTTTTTCTAAGTTATAGGTAAAATTGCTTAGTTTCATGAAATTTTAAATTAATATGCCTCGTGGAGTTACTTGTTATTTAGTGACAATGTTGTATATATGTACATATACTTACCTAACAAAACTAAGCATCAACTATTGGGTAAAACTCCATTACATAGTTTCACCCAGCTTTACAGGCAAATCACTAAATATTTCAATAAACTTTCTTTTAGGTCTTAAAAATTGGTTAATTGGTTACTGTACAAATGACAATTCATAGTAATATAATGTATTATGAAGGAACCGTGACTCATGAAATTGGGCAGTCTCCTCCAGTTTTATTCAGTTGGCTCCAAATTTAAAACTTTATAATAAAAGCGGCTGTATTTATTGTCTCGTAATTTTTTTTGCGCTTTAAAGTTTGCATATACATTTTGGGAGCATATATTGCTATGTAAAAATGATTTAAGGTTATATTTGGCGTTTGGAACGGTTTTTGAAAATTATAAGTATGGTTGGTTAATTCATGAAATTTTAAAGAAGTTTGAGCGAATTGAATTTTTTTATGTCATTAGTGTACGTTGCTATATACTTAGTTACAATTTTGTACATATATACATAACAGTATTAAGCATCAATTATTGGGTAAAACTACATTAAAATTTCCGTCTAATGCTACTGCTTAATCATTAAATCTTTCAATGAAGTTATAAAAGTGGATTTTAATTTTGGCCTTCAACATAGGTTATTTGGCTACTAATTCCATGTTGCTTTATACTAATGTATTATTGAAGAGGAAAAGTTGCCCGTGAAACCTTTCAGTTTATTATGGCTACAATAATAAAACATTATACTGAATGCAGCTGTATTTCTTTTCTCTCCTTTTAAAAAGTTTCAAAGTTTACCTCATAAATTTGTTTGTGAGTAAAAAAAATATATGTTTTTCATTCTAAAACTCAAGATACAAAAATGTTAACAAAATATCAAGAACAAGCTTTAACTTGGCTTCGTCGATGCTACTTTCACCTGGAAGAAGTTCCTATAATTTGGGATGCCAATCATAAAAGAGTTTCGACAAACGTACAACTCCGAAAATGGATTTTCTGGTGGACTGGAAACACTTTTGTGTTTCTTTTGTGGTTGACATGCGTCTACACATTGAGCACGCAGTTTATTTTAAACCGAAAGGAATTAAAAGTTTTGCCAATTTGCATTTTAACTACAGGATTTTGCTGTTTTTCTGCAACTTTGGCAAGCGCAATTGGTATAACAAAACTACGGAATAAGGTTTATTTGACGGCCATAAACGAATATATATCACTGGAACTCGAGATCTACACAAGTATGTTACACTTATTGCTCAATTAGATCTTCAATCTAATAAAACAAAATAGTATAACATGAGTTTTGTGTTTCAGAGTACTACCCGGAAATATTAGACCCTAATCGTCGGATTGGCACAATAGATATGTTTTGCTTATTTGCCCAATGCTTCCATTTCGTACCATATTTGATATATATTGTCGGCATGGTTTGGAACTTGGATGGAATATACTGGGTGCTTGAGGACTTTGCTTCTGATGCCAAATATCGAAGTATTCATACCATCATTTTATTTCTATTAATCAGAACATTTCTACTCATTCCCGGGCTTTTGGAAGCTTGCCGTACCATTGTATATTCCTGTTTGGGTTATTTGTGCGCAATAGTTTATCTTGAAGAAATCATTCAAACACTTACAAGTAAAGTAAGAAGCCAATTAGACTTTTTCCGTTATTATTCCCAACTGTATATACTGTGTAATGTGCTTGGTACTGGATTTGAAAGGGCTAATTTTCTTGTTTGTTCAGGGTTTTACTTCTTGTTTATACAAACACTTTGGGTATGTATATGTGGATTTGGAGATTTAGAATTAGCGATTTATTTATTTTTTGCAACCTATGCATTTGCGATATTACTAGCATCAGCCATATATCTACCAATCGTAGCTTGTGCCGGTGAAGTTATTAATGATGTTCGTAGAATAAAATTGAAACAATCGAAGAGAATTCATTGCACTTTTAGTACTCTAAGCAACAAAGTATACTTGAAGAAAGCAGTTGCTCTGCGTTCGGTTAGGTTTAGCTATGGCAGTTACTATCCATTAGGTAAAAAGTTTTGCAGAAATGTTTTTGATAATGTTGTGCAAACCTTGCTAACAATGGTGCTTTTATTTGATTTGTCAGGGAGACGACATTAGAATAGAATGTAGATGCAGCTTAGCACTCTGTCGCATTTTTCAAATACATTTACCCATTTTTAAAAAAAGTTGTTTTATTAATGATCGGTCAAGATTTCTGAAATATGGCGTGTCCTACACGGGAACTAAAAAAATGTCTCTCAAGTCTAACTTTAAAAAAGGTTTTCTTGGGTAACTTTTGACGTTGATTACGATTCTGATTTTTATTTTGTGTAATTTAAGTTTTTTGCCAGAATTTGTACCCGTACTTGTTTTACGCACGCCCGCACTAACAAGCTGACAGCTGAGCTGACTCACGCTTCACCATTTTTCTGAAACTATGCGTTGCCTTAGCGAGGTTGCATGTTACTACACTGAGTAATTTTTATGGGCACCAGCCATGAAATTTTTTGATGTCATTGATTTGAGATATTTTTAGCGTACATTGTAACTTGACCTTACAAAGTTATTCTAGCCAATTTTGAACCAAGTTCCTAG
>JAQFZH010002881.1:0-15202 GCA_034695485.1 Entomobrya nivalis | reverse complement strand
AGGCTTATCTTCATGATGAAGATGAAGATGTCGACACAGTGTGTTCATGAGTTCTTGAGGAACACATGGGCATCACAAGATTAACCCTGTGATTTTCGTAGTTAGTCATACAGACTTCATTTACGTAAGTACATAACAATATATTCGTGGTTTACCCTATATTCAAGTTATTACTGTATAAAATATTAGGAATGGGGACGACAATAACAAATCAAATATACACAGGGAAAATACAATGCTTAAAACACAACCATTATATTTCATCTACGTAGGTTCGAGATTATTGAGATGCTTTGTGCAACCGCAGTCCAAAAAACCATACACGAGTATTGCACAATTATCCATGTATCTTGCGACATAGAGACATATAGCTATTAGTTCACGTCTACTGATATGGATTGGTGAAAAAAAGTATGAACATATTTATCCATGTATCAATTTGTCAAAGCCTTCAGTCTAATTTAGTAAAAAAACTACCATTTACTTGGACCACATATAAATCTATTAAAGCTGCCTTGAATGAAAAAGAATCAATAGGTTGTACATACAACAACTATGCTCGTTCCTACAATTTCAGTGACAAATTTGGAATTTAAGCAGGAAAAGATAATTTAAATACGATAGATATATTATCTTATTATTTACAGAAAAATGTGTATGATTTATTTGTCTTCAGACCTGTGATACCAATTTCAACAGAAATGTATATAATGCACGAATTTTATACTTATGAAGCTCACATACGTGAAATGGACATTTTCCTCAGGTTTGAAAAAAATCTTTACATAAATTGATGTTTTTATTTTTTTGATGTAAATTAAGCCGCTTTAAAGTTGATTTCGTGTTGATTAATAATCTCAACTTTTAATATTGGTTGACGTAATTTGTTTTAAACTGATAAGCAATTTAGGCAGAGGATAGTATTTTTTGAAGGTAAACGTGACACATTTTTCATTTTGTATATTCCTTGCCATGGATCTTTTGGTTCATTGATTTTACACACATGCAAGTGTGTTTATTAAACTTTTAAGCTATTGGTAAATAAGCGTAAGCTGGTCTGCTTTTATAATAATTTAATGGTGATAAGCTTTTCCTCCCTGGAATAAATGAAGATAAGCTTATTGCGCACTAAGTTGTAACAGAAACCATGTCCTAACATAAATTCATACAGGTTCAAATACAATTAATACATGTATCAAGACCTATATATTAGTGTAAAATGACATATTTTGTACCATAATTTGACAAAATGTCCATTAGATGGAGTAAGGAGCACGAACTCTATTAACGTTTCAATTTTGTTGAGATAGGCTTGTATTCTGTTTATCTTTGATAATATAATCGATATATTTTCTAATTCTAAACGTTACTTTTTATCATCTATTTTGAGCAAAGATAAAATTAAAGGTGAAAATACACAATGCAATGAAAATAAATTTCCTTAGTGATTATATGTAAACCAATAATTTAATTACAATTACTGCATATTTACAATTAAATACAATAACGATGTATCTTTATTGGGGAAATTAAAATGGCTTAGGAAAACGTTCTAGAACATTATATAAATTATTACGTCTTATAACAGGCTATTAAATAAATAAAGTATTTACAATACTTTAAGTGTACAATATCTGAAAACTGATAATAAAAGTTTATAAAGACAAGTGATGATATATTTACTTCATAAAATTCAAAGCCAAACCTTTTTTCTTGATTTGTTGAAACATTTAAGCAATCCCCACTAATTATGTTAAAAATATATACTCTGGAGTTCACATATATTGATTATTTCAACCAAATTAGCTCCCTAGCTACTTGGTTTATGTCTGGTCTGTCTTTTGGGGTCTTTTTCATCATCCAATCTAGCAACTGAGCAGTATGACTGTCCCATGTTTCTAATCTTATGTACTGGACTTCTGGGTCTTTAATGTTCATTACGGGAAAACAATCATATTTTTCACTTTTAGCGAATGGGTGCTTCCCATTGGAGAATATGAAGTACATTGTCATTCCTAAGCAAAAAATGTCCAAAGACCTTGAATTTGGAAAGGGGGTTTCCTTGTGCATAGCAACGATAGCTTCAGGTGACATCCACACTTCCGTTCCCTTTGTCATTGATAACGTGCTTGTCACACTAGTCATTTTACGACATGTTCCAAAGTCTCCTAATTTAGCCAACCAGACCTCATTGTTTTCAAACATTAAAATATTTTCTGGTTTAATGTCCCGATGAAGGATGCTTTTGTGATGAAGGAATTTAAGTCCATTGACCATATCAAATAAAACCCCTAACATTGTTTTCCTGTCAAGATCTTCGGAAAGTTCAAGGAATTTTCTTAAATCGCAGGTGGCCTGTTCCATGGCAAAATACAAGTTTTCATGGTCTTCCGTCGATTTAAATAATTTCACAATGTTGGGGTGATGCTCCATTTCTCCAGTGGAAAGCATTTTGAAGGCGTCTAGTTCTTTTTTGAAAAACTCACTGTCTTTCATTTTTATTTGCTTTATGGCAGCTAAAGTATGAACTTTCCCAAAGTACCCCTGGTAAACTAGCGATGTGGCTCCTTGACCAAGTCTTGTTTTGGCTGGATAGTAGTATATATCGGTTTCGCCAACTTTCACTGTCATGAATGCTACGTCTTGGATATTTCTTAAAAAATAAAGATTTTTTTTTACAAATTTTTAGTAAATTTTACTCATATATTATAACAACAAGGAAGACCATTGAACATCATGTAAGTTAAATATCGGCGTACTGATTTGTAGACTTGTCTTCTGAAGCAATTGGTGTGGTCGCATCCTTCCTGTTTGTATTTCCTGTAAGTCTACAAAAATCCCAAAACTGAAAATACTACCGTACCAGAAAAAAATACTTCATTGTTTAAAACATATTCTATCAAACCTTGAGCTAAAATAACTCCCTACAACAGCAGCAGCAACTGCAACAACATCAAATACAAGTTCATCCTCTGGTTTAATAGCCACTGAAATATCTGTTGGATCGTGAGTACTCAACTTGGGAAGAAAATGATGCCACAGTTCGTCAGAAATAGCGTTCATGCCAATACTTCGTAGGATCTCACAGAGCCTCTCGACTGTGGCTTCCGATGCTGTTCGGCTTCTCCATTCTATCAAAATACTATGTAGAACATCAATAGGAGTTTCTGTGTTCCGAATTAAGTTTTCGTTCATCTTTCGGATTTCAAAGTGCGGAAGACCAAGTGCCCTTGCCAAACGTCTCCAGTCATTCATTAACAATGGTGCAGAATGGGATCTATCAATTATTACTAAAATCTCGTTGAACGTAGCACCTGCAAAAAAATAACGTTAATAAATATTCACTAAATTGGACCATAAGTTTTATTTTTAAAAGTTTACCTTCGTCTCCAACAATAAGATGAGATGCCATTTTGAGGTTTGGGAGTTTTTAGGAGAAATTTCGATTTTTCAAATGCAGTAAAATTATTTACAAATAAAAAAATACTCAACACTGAAACGATATGATCATGTGTGCGAGTGGCCTTTTGATTAAGACTGAAATTCCGCATATCGTTATCACTAAAATGTTTATCAGTAAATTTTAAGCTTAATACTAGCAGTTTAGTAGTATATTTTCGAAGTATACACTATATGCCATTCACATATTATTTCAGATTCCTTCAGAGTTTTATGCATAGCATAATATAAACCTTAGATGAAGAGTGTATTCATGACGGTCACAATTCTGTTGATAGTTGCATGGCTTGTATGTTTTAATATTCTGACGGGCGGTGGCGCTGCTTGTATTACATTTTAAAATGGGATTGATTGCGTTCCGTTTTAAAATAAAGTAACTGTGAGAACCTTCAGGATTTAAGTTTGCTAATTTAAATTTTGTGAATAAAGTGCTTATTTATGGCATGTAAGTTAAGGCGACTAGACATAAATTGCTATTTTTTGTATCATTTTTCAAAAATGCTGATAATCGTTAATATCAGCTTCACACAATTTGATTTCAATTAATTAAATATATTGACCATAAATGAAACGTTATGAAATGAAATAAAATACGATTTGTGACTAGAGAATACTGAAGTTTTGGGCAAAGAAATGACTATTTTAGTGACAAAAGGGCCATATTACTATCTAAATGGGAGACGGCCCAAGCCGGGTCCTAATGATTCATATATCATTCGAAAGCTCTAGTTGAGTAGAGTAAAAGTGTTGCTAGGCCCAAGTCCCGATTTCACTTGCTAAGACCAGTTTTGTGGCCTTAAAGTTGACAAAAAACGTATACTTTTAACGTTTAAAAATACGTGTTTGGCCAATAGAGTCAACAATACTTCAAGATTTCTGCTCAAATAGCTATAAATCAATGCAAAATAAAGATTTTTCCACTCTCAAGTGAATCTATATTACAAAACTGAAAATCGTATTTTTCGTTGTTTGACCCTTTGCACTAATGACCCTTTTGCATACAAGATGTGTTAAAGAGGCATAAAGGTTCAAAATGCATTTTGATATTTTGTCCATTTATTGGCCTGTAATCGAATTCAATGATTATTAGGCGATTCCAGGTTACATTCTACTTTAAAATAATTCACCATAACATGATAATATTGGGATTCGAGCTTATCAGATTTTAAATTCAAACGTTTTGGGTCAACTTCAAGGCCAAAAAACTGGTCTTAGCAAGTGAAATCGGGACTTATGCCCAGCAACACTTTTGATCTACTCGACGAGAGCTTTCGAACGATATATGATTCATTAGGGTCCGGCTTGGGCCGTCTCCCATTTAAATAGTAATATGGCCCTTTTGCTGAACATCATTACAAAGTATATTCATTAACTGTAGTTCTCTGTAAAGGGTTGGTATATCAACTCCATTTTCACGATTCTTTATTTTGGTAATTATTCTGAAAGTAAACACATTTCCAAATTATTTTATTACAATAAGCGTACACTCACAAAAATATATACTTATGGAATCGTACTTACCTTTCAACGGCCTCTCGAAGTATAATTGGGCACAAAATCATCACTACAGTCACCGCAAATACAGGTACGCTAAAGGTGAAATACCATGCCCAAATATTTAGCAGGAAAACTGCTAGCTTTTGTAGACTTCTCCAAACGGAATGGATGATATCTTCGGTGGGTGGATATTGGCCCATTCTACAATCCGTTAGAAGCTGATAACCAATTAGGGACGCTTGACATGGATTCGAGTAGTGAAAGCCTAGAAGATATGCAGGCGAGAAAATGAATCCTGTACATAGGGCCAATAGCGCAAATAATCTATTTAGCTTTTCATTGAGTGTGTATGATTTGAGAGAATGGTTTGCTGAAAACTGACGACGATGCAAGTGGAAAATGCCTTTTAGATATGTTAGCAATACATGCGACTTTCGTTGTAACTCGTGTAGGTGATAGGCACTGGTGGCAAAAACAAAAAATGAAAACCAACTTATGGCATATTCATAATTGGTAGTTGATGATTGTGTGGAAATGTGAATACACTGCAGAAGCAGAATAAGAACAAGTAGTTTTATAAAAGAGCTTTTGTATATCAAGTGACGCAGGTATTTTGTATCGGCTGCTGATACGGTATATGTTATATGACGTCGATTCAATTTTGGGGTGATATGAACTGGTGTACTTTTAAGTAGTTTTGCAGCTGTAATAAAAACCTTCAAAATAGAGTGAGTTGATAAAAAATTGGGGTATATCAAGTTGATATGAAAACTAGACATTATTTGGCTAGTCGAATGGTGGGTTAAAAAGCAGCTTGAAGCTATTTGGCGATTTGTGGCAAACCAATGATGACAAACTTTCCAATAAAAAATGAAGTTTAGGATAATTCTACACATGGCAAACGGTTAAACTGAAGTCTGTCTGTCATTTAAAACATTTTTTTCTTCTGAAAAACAGTTTTGCATGCGTCATAGCATTCGTTAGATTTAGGACAAATGATTGGTTACTCAAAGCTGACAAGAAACAGGCGTGTTCATTTTATTTGCAAATTAACGGCTTTTGCTAAGTTCTTCAACATCTTAAATAGCTGTTGTTTTTCACTTACAACGGACAAATAGGTGAGTTGTTTAATTTTATTCTTTAGTGTTAACTAAATAATATTTTAATAGGGCAAAAAGGAGTTTTTAGAATGAATAATTTTATTGCTAGCTAAATATTTCCCCGCAAAAAAATGTAGCTCGTATTGTAAACTAAACATATATTTATAATTGGCATGTAAACAAAATTTTATTAATTAGTAGTCTGCCACATTTATGCGGAAATTTTCCAACCAACTAATTATTTTAATGAAGCTTCCAAAACGGGTCTGTAATTTCATTATCATATATTCTGATTCGTTCAAGGCGCAAATAATACTAATATTTGTGAAATTAAATTAAAGTAATTATAGACAGGTGAAAAATATATGATAGCTATGTTTCCAAAGAATATGAGATAAGAAGGTACAAATATTTGCAACTAGTTTTCGTGTTCTTTCAGAATATATACAGAACTATGTTTATTTAATGTAATATTTCAAATTCAAATATTTGAACTAACAATAAAAAGGAAAATTTTAGTTTCGCTTATTTCTGCTTTAAAGCGCTTATGAAGTTTTCCAGCACTAAATTGGATAAATACATTTCATGAATACAGATTTACTTAGACTTCAAATTCAAAAACAAGTGCTTGAAAACTCAGACTACATGAAACAGGATAGATGATTTGGCTCGAGAATTACGGATAATACGCACGTTTGCTAAGTTTTGTTAAGTCGTCAACAAGTTTGCTTTGTTTGTTATATAAAAGGGACGGATAAACGATTTCATTTATTTTTGGCTTTAACTAAAGAATAATTGCTACGGAAGAATGGACAATTATCAATAGCTAATTGAACTCTTAGCTAAATATTTTTTTCCAACAACGTAATTTGTACTAAAATGTATGCATGGTTGGCAACGTGAATAAGATAAATAATTACTAACGCGTTCAACATATGAGAAAATTTCCATACCAACTTATTATTTTAACATGGCTTTGGAAATTCCTTGCAAAATAATTAATAATTTATGCATTAAATAAAGTCGAATTTATAGAATTAAACTTAATTGATTGGAAACTTGAAAATTTACTGAAATTTGTTTCATAGATTAGTTTTTTTTAAATCAAATGTCTTGCTGTTTTTAGGATGAGTACAATACTTAAGATGTTTAGGTTGTTCATATTGCTGACAATACTTTTTTATTATATTTCTCTCTGTGCGTGCAAAGTACCTAAGTATGCCTTCACTTTTCATTTATTATCTGAAAGAAGCAGAAAATTTACTGTCACATCAACCGAAAAATCCAAACATCTTAAAGGAGTTAACTCCTCCAGAAAATTACTGTCGCCAAATTTTATCTTTATCTTATTGCAAGAACGCCATAATTTTTTAAACAAATGCTGATCTTTTCTTGTAGCCAAATCTCCTCTTAAGCTCTTTGCCTGTTTAAGTACATCTTTTGAGCTTGCACAAACTGATACCATACCTCCAAGTAATATTATATGCATTGCCACTCCATCAACAAAAGTCATTCCCATTGCTACAAGTATTATTACATTTGACTCATTGCTTGAATTAAGTTGAACTAAAACACTAACCCCAGCAGATGTAGCGACAATTGCTGCAACGATCACGCTTCCAACTAAATTTTGCTGGACATCATTGCAATATATACTTAATAGCTGAAGTTCTCGGTAAAGTGATGGTAACCCAAGTATATTTTCTCGATTCTTTATTTTGTAAAGTATTCTGAAAGTAAAACGCATTCTCAAATTTAAATAGGATCAATACGACATATATACGTATAATATATATATATATTTATTTATACCCGTTTGATTAAACTTACGCGTCAACAGCTTCCCGAAATATGATTGGGCACAAAATCATCACTACAGCAACTGCAAATACGGTTGCGTTAAAGATGAAATAAAATGCCCAAATATTTAGCAGAAAAACTGCTAGCTTTTCGAAAATGATCCATACACACTGGAAGTTTGTGGTAGATGAATACTGGCCAGTTCTGCAATCTGTCATTAGATAATAACCTATTAGAGACGCTTGGCAGGGATTCGAGTAGTGAAACCCTAGCAGATATGCAGGCGCGTATATAAATCCTGTACATAAGGCCAATAGTGCGAATAGTCTATTGAGTTTTTCAATCAAAGAGGTCGATTGGGCAAGGTTGCTTGATGAATTCCGATGTTGCAAGTGGAAAATTCCTTGAAGATATGTGAGCAGGACAATAGAATTTCGTTGAAATTCGTGTAAGTGGTAAGCACCGGTGGTTAAAACACAAAGTGAAAACCAGCTTATGGCAAATTCATAACTGGTTATTGGTATTTGAGTGGAAATATGAATACACTGCAAAAGTAAAAGTATGACAAGAAGTTTTATAACATGGCTTTTGTACTTCAAACGACGCAAGTATTTTGTATCGGCGACTGATACGGTATAGGTTTGATGATGTTGGATGAATTTTGGGGTAATGTGAATAGGGATACTTTTGAAGAGTTTTGCGGCTGTAATGAAAACCTTTAAAATGCAGTCAATTGATAAAAATTTCATGTAAAAATTAGCCATTTTGTAGAATATGTAATTTTGGGTGTAAAAGGCAAGTTTTTGCTATTTGGTCAATTTGGGGAATATAATGAGGAATTTTCAGCACAGAATAAAGTTGAGGATGATTCTACAGAAGAGCAATATGTTTATTTGAATCCTATTTCACTTTTAAAATAGTTTTTGCTGAAAAACAGTGTTGTTGACGTCAAGACATTCTTAAGATTTTTCAATTAATGCTTACTTACTCATCTAACATGAAACAGGATTTACGATTCGGCTTGATTATTACTTGTTATTACTCACTTTTTCTAACTTTGTTAAGTTTGTCAACAAGTTAGCTTTGTTTGTTACATAAAAGGGGCAGATAGGCATGTCGCTTAACTTTATTTTGTAGCATTAACTTCCGAATATTTGATACGGAAGAATGGAATATTACCAACGACCAAACAAAATGGTAGCTAAATACTTTTCTGGTATCGTAATTTCAACGGAGTATTTATTATGTCGGATCGTTCACGTGAGCAATAATTTTATAATTAAAAATTCGTAAAACATGAGAACATATTCCAACCAACTTGTAATTTTATTAAAGCTACCTAAATTATTTTGGAAGTTTATAATGATGTTGCTGATTCTTCCAGGTCTTAAATAAAGTCTTATTTGTGAAAATATATTAAATGTATTTTGAGAGTGGTGAAAAATATTTTTGTTTATGGATTAGTTAGTTCTGAAGTATGTTTTTGAAATTTGTTTTCTTCAATAAGTATATTTTATTTTGATACAAATTTGTAATATTTTTATTATTATTTATATCATAATATTTTGGATGCTTTGGAATTTCATGAAGTTCTAAACAAAACTTAGGTACCATTCTGTTTTTGTCAATTTATACTGGGAAGTCTGAACAACTTTCTGTTTTCTTGAAAATAAAGCAACACAATCCAACAAAACAACAATGTCATGAAATACGAACTTAAGTTATTTTCCCCCGGAAAGCCAAGCAGCCATTTTAAACATGCAATCGAGTGCTCTGTAAACTAAAGCGATATATAATACGTAATTACGACGATATAAAAGGGAATCAAAAGTTAGACATTAGCATACTAAAATTTAATTCAAAGGACCACTTATGAATTTATCAAGGTGAAAGTAATATTTGGGTTGGTTTAAAACTTTATTTGTTGGAATAGGTAATGCTAAATTTAAAATATAGTCTTTAAAATTTTGCTACATACTATTTTACAAAATAGTTTACGTTAATTTTTGCAGTAAAAACTATATAAATTGTATGTGAGATGCTTCCATTATATCTATCGCTATAATTGCATTCTGACAATTTGACCTGTATCGCTCAATGTTATTATTATTGTAAAAAAATATCCTTATTCCACCAGAAAATAACTTTCTTAGGAATGTGTAAAATTAGCTTGGTACCTATCATTAAAACAGTATAAATAGTAGAAAAAAGTTCAAAACGAAATTAGTCGGAAATGCTATAAGAGAAAGTAATAAATATTCATAGTATGCCAATTTGATATCATAAATTGTGATGTTATTATGACAAACGATTCTATTAAATTTTTCAATTGGCATCGTGATTACGCTTCATAAAACTTGTACCTCTAATCAGACTTAATTTTTTCCCATTGCATTCAAGTTCAGGTATTTAGGATTACACTCATTTGCTGTGTTGTAACATATGCATCATATGATTTTTTTTGCAAAAAAATGGAATGACGCTTATTTGCAAAATCCTTTCACATGAATTTTATTTACACATAACAGATTTACGGCTCACGGCTCTAACTCAATTATTTACTAAATACTTGACCAAGGACATGCAAATTTTGACATGTTTTCAAAAATGAAAAATCCTTACAAGGCTAGTTCAGGCTTAACCGTAAATTTAAAAATTACGTAAATAAATTAAGTAAGTTAAGTAGTGATGCCATTTTCAAGGCAGAGATTACGTCAAATCACTGGTCGAAACTGAAGTAAATTTAGAAGTTTTTTTATCAAAGCATTTTAGTGTAGCAATAAAGGCTTCTCGGCTATATTTTGTTGGAAAATTTCTTCAGAATTCATCAAGTTTATTCCATACAGCTAGTCTTGGGATACAAGTCAATTGTAAAATGCCCTCCGAAACAATTATTTTACTTTACTCAGAAACCATTATTATCATTAATTATATTTGCGCATTTAATATTTCCGTTTAAAAAAACCAACTCTTTGTCATTAAAACACAGAAGAAAAATTTGCAGACATGGAAAAAGGATGTCATTTGTCGAAAGAACTTTATCATATTGTTCAGGTGCAAATCTCAATGGATTCATTAGTACAATCCTACTTCTGAATAGTTGAGTAGTTTTGATTTCAACTTCATTTTTAAAACAATAGGTAGCTAAATATACCTACTGACTGATCAAGCTGTTTCAAGAAAATGTCAATACGTTGACAACAACTGCTATTTGTTCTGGTTTTTTGCAATTAAGCAGCGTACAATAAAACGGATATGACATATCATCTTATCACAATTGAAGCAAGTCTTGGGCTGAAAGTCCACCGGGAATAAAAACGACCTTTTTTATTCGTTATATCGTTAGGTACGTCACATTTGAGCACAAAAGATTAGGCACTCATTATATTTAGAATATCTCACAAAAAAGGAAAAATTAGTTACTATTTGGATAAATATATTTAAATATTTGGGTTTCATACTAATTGTGTGCTCTATCAATAGAAAGTCATGTGAAATCATGCTGGATAGTAATAATAAGAGCTTATCAAACTGTGACATATCAATTAATAATTGTGATATGATTAGGCAATACATTGTTCATCCTAAAAGAGTTTAAATTTAGAATTTTTCAAGAAGTATCTCAAGCTGCCCCGTGGCAATTTTGAACCAAAATGTTATACTCTACTTGCCAATTTATACATTTTTTAAGCAGATTTTCATGAAATGATATGGTATATAATACAAAGAACGTTTGAACTAATAAATATGCAATCGTATCTGAAGGTTCAACGATACTTTGAAAGTACATTAAAAAAATCTAATGTCATGTCTCATAGCCTCTTATCAGTTTGACAGTTACATAAGCAAGTAAAAACGTACGATTTTAAAAATCCCTATCAATACAGCACGTGTTCTATCAGTACTTCAAGATAATTTGTATTTTAGTGTAACCACATAATTAAATGTTTAGTCATAAAAATGCTTATCAATAAAAAATCAAGGCCAACTGTTGATCAAATCGTTCAGAAAGACAATTTTTATTCCGTACAACAAATGAAGAGTCTTTTAAAATTCGAATTTTTATTTCATTCGTTTACCATAATAAATTACATATCTTGAATTGGGGTCGTCTGTAAGAATCAAAAAATGAACATAAATATGACAAACTTTGATATATAATTGTACTATTTATTTGCTATTTTAGCACATCGTAGATTCATATGCTATATTTATACTCACCGCAAAAGCCACTGTAAGATAATTATGCAATGGAATTGGCAATGGATGATCCATCATATGCATCGCTTGCGTATGCAGCTCATCTAAAACTTGATCCGACCGCACAGATTAATACAGCCTAATAAATTCCGCACAGATTGCTAAAAAAGTTGAAACTTTTTTAAAATGCATTTTGTAAAAAAATACGGAACTTTTGACTTGGGTGAATATAGGGCAGAATACGGGAGGTATACTTTTAGGCTTTGACTGGAGTTTATTTAAGACGGAGGAAGGATGAAAAATATGACCAATATGACATGTGCTTAGTAAAGCAGTCCTTGTGGAAGACAAAGTAAAGGTACTTAATAATTATTAGGCTGATAGGAAACCAATAAATTACCAATTTGGACAGCTTCAGATAAGGTATTTGACGCATCATTTAAAAAATAAGTAAATTGTGGAGCACGGAAAATGAATTATTAATTTTTTGTATTCCTCGTTCACTGCATTTAAATTATAAAAGCTATATACAGCTTATCATTTCACAACCAATTATGTAACTCATCATTTATCAACTGAGTCAGAAGCAACCCACGTAAGTCATTATTCATATTATATTAAACATATAAATGAAAAGTAACTCGTGGCTTCGTTTTATAAAAAATACTTTATTTTGACACCTATATTTTTATTAACAAAGTTTTATACAAAGCTATCATTCTGTTTCGGCCTATTAAGAAAGGTAACGCAAAACAACTCTATGTGCTTTCTGCACATTGAACAACACAAAGAAACGTTTGCTGGATAAACTAACAAAAGTGCACATTCCAGAAAATCAGAAAGTGGTATCAATACTGAACGAAAATATTTTTCCGCTAGAACGCCAGACAATAGTTCCAAACACGCTAGAGGAAGTTCCATTACAATGATAAGTATCATTACAGCAATGACAACTTTGATTGATCTCTTAAGCTTTTGGATTTCCTTGGCAGATTTTCTAAGACAAACTGCAGAGCTGCTGCCTGGATTCTCTTCTTTGAAAGCAGACGATGATGATGCGCTAGAAATGGGTGGAATGGTTGTTTGACGAAATAGCCTTTCTTTTCGTCGTATTTGAACAAGTAGGGAATTTACAAGAAGGATGCTTACAATGGTGAATAGCAAGCATGGGATTATTTTGATGGCAAAGCTAAAAAATTAAACAATCAATTGAAATTAATTAAATTTCAATTATTTAAATGAAACCTTGATTAATATGTAGCTATGACCTTTACCTGTAACAGCATATCAACAGTTGCTTGTATGTGTCCGTTATGTTGATATTTGTTCCAAGTTGAAAGTCATTAAATATCCCAGTTGTATTCCACCCAGTTGAATTAATTAGCGGTTCGGTATTAATTGGATCATTTACAGGTGAGGGTACTAATTCGAGACCAAACGGTAAGCAAATAAGCAATGAAATTACGAAGGATATGACAACCAACCACTTTGCTTGTTGCATTGTGCACCATGTTCTAGGTCCAGTTAGATTCCTTGACATCATAAGCCTCCAAGTGGTAAGTAGTAAAGTTAGGCAGACTGATGTTGTGTGAAAAAGCTGTATCAGAAGATATGTAAGTAAATTTAAAGATTTTTATTCTAATTGGTCAAGTGGTTATTGCGTTGAACAATATATTCGTAAATATTTTCTTACCTGGTGAAACATGCAATGAACTAGTGAAAGTTTTGCTAATTGGTTATTTTCCCTTTGTCCTCCAGTTACTAATTCGGGTGAAAGTTTTATGCAAAAAATGAATGCCATGTTGTCCAGCAAAATTAGCAAGTCTACAGATGCCAAAGCACTCAAAATTGTATTTGTCGGGGAACGCATTTTCTTTGATGCGAGAACAGTCAAATTCATGACAATTGCTATGCAACCGAAAATACTCACTGTCAAAATCAAATAGTCGAGATATTTTTTGTACCAGAAGCCAAAGTTCTTAAGCAGTTCATTACTATTTGGATCAAGATTGATTTCAGTAGTTGCAACACTTATGAAATGGAAATAGTCGCAAGTTGCCCACATCATAACAATTAGTAAGACAGGAAATAGGACAAAGAGTAGGAAAAAAGGAACTTGTCAGAATGGCTAGTAAGCTTATTGTTCTGGTGTCTGGTGTGTTGAGTTTCCTTTAGGTAGAGTAAAAGAATACTGAGACAGATTTTTGATCATCTCATGCTTTTTAAAGCGGAGTTTCAATAAAAGACACGATGATCACTTGGTTTTGATTTGTATATACCTAACATGTTAGATTTCACATATTTCACTTTCTTTAATTTTAAAAGACGGACAGATTTGCAGTACTTTGAAATAACTTGTAAGTGAAAACCTCATTCTTACGTTTTATCTTATTGCTTATTTAGACTTTCTTTTTACTCACAATCTGCTTGAAACACACAAACTCTCTCGATTATTTTTTTCGGGAAAAAGTCAAGTTATTTTTTTAAACGGAAATTTAATTTGTTAGATCGTAAGTACAAGTGAATATAGGTATATATTTTAAAGCAGTTTGTTAAAGGGAAAAATGTTGTACATACTCGAATTGTAAATTAAATCGAACAAGTAATTATTTAGGATAATTTTTCAATTAACCATTTAAATTTAATATTGCATATTATTATTCATGAATTTGCATAACCAAAGAAAATATTTTTTTTTGCTTTTTATTAGAAATCGACTGAGTATTGAAAAGGATTATCAATCAATTCCTTAATCGTGCTTTAGTTGCTATTTTTATTTAACCATATCGCCATATAGTCATTATTATTGTGAAGTTGTTATAATCATTGCGAAAATTATTTGTATTCAACTGAAAATGGAAAAAAAATTATAACTCAGTGAAGGAACACGGTGAAAAATGTTGACGCAGGTCAGACCACAGTGATATGATATCAGCGTGATAAAGATGAAAGTATTGAGTTCTCAAATAAAATATGGTAAAAAATCTATTCAGGACAATGCAATTATGACAAAGTTAAGCCTATTAATCTCAAAACGATTTCTCGCATTATATTTCGTCTCGTTTTATATCTGTAGCTACAGTTCAGTTAAGTGTAACCCCTAATCAGTAGTACATATAAGCCTATTGTATACCAATTCCTTGGAG
>JAQFZH010002880.1:0-15203 GCA_034695485.1 Entomobrya nivalis | reverse complement strand
CGCTAGGTGCTGTCCGCCAAGTTATGTTTTGCTGTCCGCCAACTTTAGTCTTGCTGTCCGTTAACTACCACATGCCGTCTTTATCTCCTCATCTGATATCCCTGTCCCCACGTACACTGGTGAAGCTGAAGCTTCAAAATGTATGGCGATGATTTTTGGTAAAGCCAAGAAAAAAGATCCGGTCTGGTCATTATTTACCGAAGTAGAAGAGAACACTATCAGTGACACAGGAATATTGTGCCAACAACGATTCCAGAAATGTAATGCCTGTGGACTTCAAGTGAGTGCGAAAGCAGATAGAATGCGGAAGCATGTATCAACAGGACCCCAAAGTAAATTTATTCGACCCGAGTTTATTTTTCTATGACATTTATTATGGCATAGAATTTGTGAGAGCTCAAAGGCCAACTGCTAAAACTGATTCCATTCAGTGATGGAAACGATTCTACTGAAGTTCAAGTGAGCTTTGAAGCAAATTCCGCATTACATACCACATACATATCCATTATGTGTGTATTTCCACATGTATTTCCCATTTCCCACAATATCACATATTTGCCACCATTTCCCATATTTACCACTATTTCCCAGGTGGGAAGCATATTGGCATTTTGGAGTGGGAAATAAGGAACACTGAGCTCCACATGATGACGACGATAAGTTTCCTGGGGGCTCTTGTTCCTCAAGAGGGTACATAATGAGTGGGGTTTTAAGGGATAGTGATCCGCACAAATGGTACTTTAGTCCATGCAGTGATCGTACAATTGGGGAATTTGTGCGCAGCGAGCAAGCCAGTTGCTTAAAACGTTTGGATGAGACCAGTGCTCATCCTGCCGTTCATCGTGATTACTGGCCAGCTGCAGTGCCATCTATGAAGGAACAATGTCGAAACCGACTAAATAACCAAAATGCGGTAGCAAGGGACGCGGGAAACTGTCAGGTTTTGAAATGTGGGGTGCAGCAGTGAGACGGAGGATGGGTAACTTGGAGTTTGCCACAACCGATTGAAAACTCGCTTTGTTTGGGAGGAGGACGTTGTTTCAGGGGAAAATGCAGGGGAAAGGGTGAGCTTTTGGTGAATTATGAGAGTAGCCAGTGCGCTATTGTAGAGAATCCTTTTGATTATCGGACACCTTTGAGAATGAGAGAGTGTCCGTTTTGGTCGGCTACCCAGTTAGAACAGTTTGTTATGGAGGAGGGTTTAGGGGGAAATGGAAATTTTTTTGATGACAGCTTGGAATACAAAGGATGGGACTGAAAGTGCAGACCAATGTTTATATACGGGAAATAGTGAGGGGGATGGGATGTGGACTGATAGGTGTGATAAGCGTAATCCGTGGCATGGATGGGAAATGAATGAGGTGGAAGGAAAAAATTGGTATTTTTCTGCTGAGGCATAAGGTAACAGGAAGATGTGCTAAACAAAAGGGTACTTGGGTCGCAAGTCATTATTGTGATGTTGGGGACCAAAGTATGTGGTGGAAATTTTGGACTTCCGTTTAACGGAGGAATCCGTTACTACAACTGGTTAATTGTTTCAGGGTAAAATTTTAAGAAAACTATTTAAGCTTTGTTTCAATTTGGAAAAAGTTGAATACATTGAAGATTTTTAAATAAATAAATAAAAACTAACATGATAAATATGCATGAGTATTCATCATGTTTTCAAAATAGCATATTCAAAAAACATTTTAATTTTTTACATGCCTTATAAGGTTATACTGGTTTAATAAATAGGCATGAAATATAACAAAAAATTGATGAGTGAAGCAAATTAAATGTTTAACCAGTGAGTGGACCAGTCAATCTAATTGAAGATTCAACAATGCTATAATATACTTTATCAAAGGCTTATGAATTCATCCTCACACAGGAAAGCAAGCTAAAGCCAAAGGCAGTCACAATGAAAACGCTTATGTCAGTGAACTGGTTATATATCAACGTGTATGTATTTTTCTCTTTCTTCTTCTCTGCATTGCTAGACAGCTGATCATCCCAACTAAAACATAAACATAACATTCTGTTCTCAAGTTTTACTTTGCAACAATAATACTTTTCTCGATTCTTTCAAAAATTGGGTTTTGCAATATAATTGATTGATTACCAAAAATATCACAAAGCATGCTAAATATTAAATGTCTAAAGTTTTATTATAAAAATATATTCCAGTTCCATAGTTAAAATGGACAATAAATGTAGCATCAATCCTGCATGTTTCTTCTGTCACAAAAATTTCGGTAGCGACAGTAGTGTCAATGACTTTAATTTACGACAGTTATTTCACTACTTAAAAATTAAACTAAAATTAAACCAAAATTCTGTTTCACTTTGCTCTGAGTGCAATAAACTTAGTTGTCAGTTGTATCAACAAATTGTGGAGTTGGAAGTGACCCAAATGAAGATAAACCATTTCTTGGAACAACTTGTTACAAAAATATGTACTAATGCTAGCAGTGATGCTGATGCCCTACAAAATTTGGTGAAGGAAAAATGTAATTCTAAAATAATATTTTAACCATAACTATAAGCAATTAAAATTATATTCATTGTATGAAAAAAAAATCCTACAAATTTATTAACATATTTTTAGGTATTTCTCAACTAAAAACTGTAAAACATCCTCAAGTACAACTAAAAAAATTAGCACTTGTACGCATTGTGATTCCCGTACCGGAATACACGATGAGGTCACCACTTTCACCACCTTCTTCTCCATCGTCCCCACAACCGGAAGAAACTATTGTAAAAATGGAAGCTGAAAATTATCCCAAAGATATCCAGCCAACCAATACTTTTGAAGTGAAGCCTAACTCAAACAAGAAACGCCCATCTGACATTCCAAAAGCTTGTAGATTCTGTTCCAAAATATTAAATAATCACAGATTTTGTGATTATCATGAGGTTTCACTACATCCGGATAAGCTATTATTGGACGGGAAGGTTGACATTACATCGGACTCCAAATTTCTGGAAATTTGTCAAGATGTGCTGACAAGACACAAAGTTGTTAACAATCAGCGTGGTTGTTTGTACTGTGAAAATTGCTATTCTAATATGAAATGTCTTAAACGACATACGATACAGAGTCACATGCAAAATACAATTGAGAAAGTACGACAACTCCAGCAAAATCGTGCCCAAAAGAATGCCACCGACGGCAATGATTTAACTTGCCAATATTGTAATGAAGTTTTTAAGAATGTGAACAGTGTAAAAAATCATAAGGCTACCTCTTGTGAAACATTGGATCAAATAGTTATAATAAAATCTGAAAAGGTATCCAAATCAGACTATCCAAAGTTTCAAATTCCTGTGGTTACCCTACCAGGTCAAAGATTGCCTTGTCAATTTTGTCCAAAAACATTTCGAGCTTTGGACTCCTTACGTCTCCATTCCACCGTTGAACATTACCAAGTATATCTAAATAACGCCAAGTTTGAAAACGTTTCTGATGAAAACTTCCAACTTTACTGTCAACACCTATTCGAAAATCACTACACAAGACAAAAGAGATTTATGAGGCGTAGTTGTGTATACTGTGAAAAGTCGTTTCTGTTCTTTCGAAATTACAAGGCACATCTAATTGATAAACATATTGACATTTTGTATGACAAACTTAAAGTGCTGCAAAAGGAACCCCCTAGAATAAAAAATTACTTTGATGGAAAGGGAATGAAAATTAGTAAACGTGCTTGTCAAAATTGTGGAAAATGGGTTAAAAGACAACGTTTGTGTACACATGCAAAATACCACTGTAAAAAATGGAAGGATACGAAAAAAGTTTAAGGAATTTAAATGTCAAGAAATATATTGGTCAGTGAGGGACATAAGACGATATAATTATATTGCTTAATTGAAATATGTCAAAGTTTTGTAAATTTGTTCCAATATATTTTAAAAGTGGAATCAAAATTAGTCTTGCATGTAATATGTTAAGTAAGGAAATAAATACAAACCTAATTAAATACTTGATGGAATATTTATAATGTTACTTAAATCTTGAATATTAAGCTTTTTGTTATTTTTACTTGAGTTACACACTATCTTTCATTAAACATAATGAAATGAGGGCCCGACAATTTTCCTTGATGGGCCTTTTCTATTTTCGGGCCCTCAAATGTATATAATAAAGAATTCATAAGAAAACCAAATTAAATATTTAACAAAATGTAGATGCTTCAAGATATTTGGGAGAGTTTATGAAGTTATGCTTTACTTTGTCAAGAACCTATCAATTCATCATCACGTTGAATAGCCAGGTAAAAGTGTAAGGAGCTTCTATTCAGCATATGAAAACACATGTCAGTGTAAACCGGTTCTATGAATCTGTGTGTATTTTCTCTTTCTTCTGCTCTGCATTTCTAGACAGCTGATCATCCCAATCCCAACCAAAACACAAATCTACACATATTTTGTTTTCAAGCTGTACATTTTAGCAACAGTGTTTTTCACTCCTTTCTTTTTAAATGGACTCTACAATTTAAATTGATTAAAATAGATTGAACATTAAAAACATAAATAAGCAAGTGAATTTGTATATGATTCAAGTAATATTAAAAAATAATAACATTTCTTAAGTCTGTCAAAATGGAAAATAATTGTAGTATCAACCCGCAGTGTTTCTTCTGTCACAAAAGTATAGTCAATGACGGTAATGTCGACGTGTTTAATTTACGACAGCTATTTCGCTACTTAAAAATTATACTAAAGTTAGATCAAAATTCGGTTTTGCTTTGCACTGGTTGTTACCAACTGGGTTGTCAGTTATACAATACAAACAAGTTTTACAGTTGGAGGTGACACAAATGAAGATAACCAATTCATTGGAACAGATCGTCACAAATATTAGCAGTGTTTCTAGTAGTGAGACTAATGTACTACAAAAATTTGTGAAGGAGAAATGTAAGCCCAAAAAATTATATAAACTTTTAAAATGTTTTTGTTATAATTATAAAATAAACCCTAACGAATCTTTTGTTATTTTACAGGTATTTCTCAATTAAGAAGTGCAAAAATTCCTCAAGTCAACCTAAAACGACTAGCCAAAGTACACGTTATGATGCCCGTACAAGTAGACCCAGCTATGTCACCTCCTCCGCCCCGAGCACCACTCTCCCCAATTTTACCACAACCGGAAGTAACTGTGGTCAAAGTGGAAGTTATTGAGTGTCCAGATAACCAGACAACCACCAATTTCAACTCCAAGCCTAATCTATTCCCAAAATCTCGGAAAATATTGCGAAATCCAAGGACTTGCCAGTTTTGTGCCAAACTTCTACGCAACTCGGAAGAATGCCACTATCATGAAGCTGAAGATCATCCAGATAAGTTATTATTGGAAGCTAAGCTGGATAACATCACAGATTCCCAATTTCTCCAAATTTGTCAAACTGTTTTATCAAAACACAACGTCATACAATCACCAATGTACAATAATTCCACCCGTTATGGATGTGTATACTGCCAAAATTTATATGGGAAATTGAAGTGTCTTAAACATCATACAATTAAGTGTCACTTGTCAACTTTAATTAAAAATTTACGGCAAGTGCAGGAAAACCCATCCCAATATCAAATCACTGAGCAGGGAAACCATAATAATAAAATGGATGGTACACAAGGCTCATGAAAATTTTATCATCACATTACATCACATTTGTTATTTGATACAGGATCTTCTCAATTAGGAAACGAAAACCATATTCAAGTGACACCACGAAACCTAACAGTGGAACACATTGTGACACCCGCACCAGAAGACCAACTAATGTCACCAATTTCATCATCGCCATTCTCTCCATCCCCACTTTCACCAGAACCTGAAGAAACTATAGTTAAAATGGAGATTGATTCCAAAACTTTGTCAACGTCAATCAAGAAGCGCAAGCATACACTAAGAATTCCCAATGCTTGTCGATTCTGTCCCAAAGTTTATGGTAATCATGCAGGACGTCAACATCATGAGACTCAACATCATCCTGATAAGTTGTTCTTGAAAGGGAAGCTCGAAAACACATCCGACTCACAATTTCTGGAAATTTGTCAAGACGTATTAACAAGACATAAAATTGTAAAGAATCAGCATAATTGCTTATATTGCGAGAACAGTTGTACTAAAATGAAGGCTCTTAAACTTCATCTGGTTAAAAATCACCTGCCAAACATGATCGAAAAAGTACGACAACTGCAGCAAATCGTTTCCCAAAAGACGACTAAAGACAAGGATTTAGCTTGTCAATATTGCAATATCGTTTGTACAAGTGCGAGCAGCCTGAAAACTCATAAAACGATCTCATGTGAGACTTTAGGACAACTGGTTGTAATAAAGTCCGTAGAAGCACCCAAACGAGAATATCCCAAGTTTAAATTACACGTGGCCACACTATCAGGTCAAGATTTTCCCTGTCAATTTGGCCCAAAAACATTTCAATCTAAAGCTGCACTACAAATCCATTCTCATATTGAACATTATCTGCACTATTTAAACGAGGCTAAGCTTGAAAGTGTTTCTGATGAGCATTTCGAACTTTACTGTACAGATCTTTTCGAACAACACTCTCCAATAAAACAAAAAGAAGGAAGTAGGCGTAACTGTGTGTACTGTAAATCGTCGTTCTCTCAATCTCGAAATTATAAGTCGCATCTGATGGATAAACATATTGAAATTTTATATGATAAGTTGAATGAAATGCAAAAGGAACCTCCTAAACTACAAATTTACAATGACGAAAGTGGAAAACAAGTTTGTAAACGTGTTTGTAAAAATTGTGGGAAATGGGTTAAAAGGAATCGTTTGGGGACACATGCCAACTACGAGTGTAAATTGAGGGAAAATAAGATATTTTTTGAGAAGTGTAGAAAATGCAGTAAAAGATTTTATTCACTGGCTGACCTCAATGAACATTCTTGTCCGGCCCGAAAAACTACAACAGTGCCTCGTCCTCGTTACAAAAAACATAGACTTCCGGTGTCGAAACGTCGTGTTCAGTGTGACAAGTGTGGAATTCAACTTAACTTGTACAGATTAAGGGTACATCAGTTAGACTATTGCGGACGAGTAAAGAAAAGGTTGCCTAAATACCGAAAACTTTCTTTTGTTAGACAAAATATGGCAGAGATTCTTACAAAAATGAAGACTCAAATGTCTGGCTCAAATTTGGCTTTGACAGCTGAGAAAAAAGAATGAAGTTAGAACGTACTGTGAAGACATAATATGTTCATAAAGTAAACTGTCTCAATATTATTAAGTTATTATTAAATATATATATATATATATATACATCAATAAATATTTTGTCATCCAAAAATTATTTTCTACTAGATCTTATATACATCCTGGTAAAGAATCTTCTTTCCTCTTCTAGTATACACCCT
The DNA here is from genome assembly GCA_034695485.1 of Entomobrya nivalis. Classification (NCBI taxonomy): domain Eukaryota; kingdom Metazoa; phylum Arthropoda; class Collembola; order Entomobryomorpha; family Entomobryidae; genus Entomobrya; species Entomobrya nivalis. The sequence goes on along the minus strand of JAQFZH010002880.1, from coordinate 7,829 downwards.
AAACATCCACCTTCCATGATCATCAGCTGGATCAAAACCTTCCATCGAGATTGTCTTCAATTTACCAAAAATCTTCCAAATATCTGACTCCTCCATTCTCTCCTCAAATCCAATAAACTCAACAATCTGCTCTTGCATTAACTGGTCCATTAGTTCAGGTGACGCCCTTTCCTGTCCATTCATAGTCAATTCCAAATGCTCCAAGTTCTTTGCCAATGGCAGGATAAAGTCCAAAAAACTAAACTTGGGTTCATCAACTCCAACACTTAATTTTCGAATTCTTGGAAGATTCAACCGCAAATTTTTGGTTTCCTCCAAAAGTGTATCCTGGTCCTCAGAAAAGGGACGGCTCAACTCCAAAATAGTCAATATATTTCCCCAGTTGGTTTCCAAAATTGTAAAGAGTTTACAAGCTCCCATGGCAGCTTTACTCGGATGTTCACGATACACTTCAAGTTTCTCAAGTTGTTTCCACTGAGTTCCAAATTTCTCAACAAGATTTTCTTCTGAACTAGATATTGGACAGGTTAAGCCTTTCAGATTGATCAGAGATTTGCCAATATTTTCATCCAGAGCTTCATGAAATTTTAAACGAGACACGTGTTCATTTCTTCGAATCAGCTGACAGGCAAGGTCACCATTAATTTCGGCGTTGATCATTTCCAAACTTTCCAACTTTGGTAACGGGTTTCCCTCAATAATCTCCTTACTCACAGCCATAAAACTACTTGACCCTCCTGCTAAGTTTATATACTTCAAATTAGGCATTAAATCCAACCATTCCTTGGCTTTCAAGTAGCTTTCGTCATCTTCAAGGTTTAAGGCCCCGAAATCCAGTTCCAAATACCACACCTCTCGCCCAAAATACTTTAATATTTTGACAATAGCCAGAAAATATTCCAATCGTTCTTCTCTTCGTTCCTCCTCATTTAAGTGATTATCCTGACGGTAGAGATGAAGCCACAGAAATCGTCCAGGAAATGGGTTCTTTGGAGTGGTCCAGTAGTGACTTTGTTCAAAATCCTCCAAAAATTCTCTTGGTTGCCAAGGTCCCTCGATTTTGGTTTTAGCCCAGGGTTCAACATCCATCAAGTTTAAATGAGAAGTAGGGTCAGCATCATGATCTTGAATGTATTCATGAATCCCAGTCATTTTAGTTTGCTGGTAACAGGTTTCGATGGATTTGTTCCAGGAAGAACAGACAAGTCTACAATTAAACATTGTATCTCTCCACTCATTTTTCTCCTTTTCATCTTCATCCGATTCCACATGATCTTCTGAGCCTATCGCTGCGTCATTTGAGCAACAAAGGAATTTGTGTGGTGTCAGAGTAGAAGAAGAGGAAGTGGGGGAACCTGAGATGGAGAGGGAAAAGTAGCGAGGCTTTTTCTTGTTTTGGTTGGCGAAGGAGGAGGAGCATCGCATTCGGCTTTGCGTTTACTTTTACTTTCTATTATTGTAATTTTTTTATTGGAATGCGGGTGAAGATTGTGAGCAGTGCAACTTTGTAATTGCGACTGCGTTTGGTTGTGTGAAAGAGGAGGAGTTTTTAGTTGAATAAAAACTTAATTGTTAAATTAAAATTAAACTACTAATCGTGTAGTCCTGCACTAATCGCGTGCTTTTATTTTGTGTTGTGGTTTGGGAGATTTGGGAAGTTTTAGTGATTTAATTAGCATTGAAACTAAAATATTTTATTTTTGTTGGCCGCACCATTTAGGTACGCCATCATCATAATCTGTATTCCCGAACCGTAGCATTGTCAGAGCCACTATCGTCATCTGATTCAACTTCCCCCAAGTTTTCCACTTCAACAGAGCCCTTTTCCGCAGCACTTTTACATTCCATTTTATCCATTTCATTTTGGTCATCTTCACCTGCTCGATTCTCTCCAACAACTGCAAACTTCTTCCATTCATTTCGAACAGCCAGGATGTCTACGACTTCTGGAAACAGGAAAACTACTCGTTGATCTTGTAACAACTCCAGAAAAAATGGTGATGAATTGGCACAGTTTTTCAAGTCCTCTGGACAAGTCGTTAACTTTGGCAGAATTAGATCCTTCCAAACCTACAATTAAAAAAATACATAATAAAATGAATTACTTGCCTCACAAGTTACTGGTTTATAATAAAGAAGCCACAAGCAATTATTTTTATTACCTCTATTGGAAAAGTAGACAAAAGTCTATTTCGGTCCATTTCGTAAAGATCCATATTAGTCATGTTGAGGGATAGCCTTCAGAAATAATATGATCCTTTCTCTTGGATCCTGGAGCACAATATTTTTTTTCCACACAGCCTACTTTCTACTTTCAAACTTTTCAAAATACTATTTTTATGGAATTGTTTTGTTCATAAAATACAAAATGTACTTTTCTCAAATAGTGAACACAGATATTATGAATTTTGAGCTGAAAATAGAGCACACAATCAGCAACAGCTGTTTGTTGGGCCTATGACTTCACGTGTGTGCCGCTTAAAGTTTTGGGGCAAGGTGAACCATTACGCAACACATACATATTAGTCGACTGCTTGTACTACAAATCGCTGGTAGAATTGTCTGGTATTCCAAACTAAGAAATGTCAATTTCACAAAGTTATGACAAAATACTAGTAGCTTCCAATTCCATGGTAATTCAGATTACATCAACTAATTTTTAAGTATTTAGTATTGTAACTTGGCAATGTAATGGTTCTCTGAATGATCTGTAAGCAGGTTGTTTTTAGTTCATTTTTGACCCTAATTATGTGCCAATACCTATCGTAATGTCATTATCAATGATTTTAATTTTGTTGGACTTGGATCCATTTTATTTCATTTTTTAAAGATTTCACTTTTCTCTAATTTCTAACTTTGAAACTATGCGATATTTTTTTCTGGTTTGTTTCATTATCATATCCCTTTATGGCGACATTAGAGACTTGTGTTAGATAGCTAGTTAAGGAAGTACATTTTCCTGAACTGGCTTCACTGTATTTATATAGACAGCTACGAGTTGTCCTAAAAACCTGTGATTATTTTGTACGTGATGTACTTATTCTTGTGATATTCTCAACCAAATAATCACAACGACGTGGTGGATGGTTATTAAATGTTGGAATATTTTTCCAGTGTTCTTTATTTTTGTGGTATTAATTGCCGCAGCACTTAGTACTGCGGTAGTGATAATTTGGTTTCCCTATGAAGTAGAAATTTGTGAAAAAACACGAATTTTGTTTCTTACATGCAAGCTGTTAATCACACATGATAAATACAAAATAAATCGTAGTACCTATATTCAATGGGAATCTCAGTATATGCTGCCTGTTCGATTTAGAATTTAATTTTTTAGTAAGTGTACACCGTAAAAAGGCCGTCCTTTTGTTTTTGCCATGAAATAAAATGCGATAAAATATTGGTAATTTAGACTTTGCTATTATATTATTTATTATTTTTAATTACTTTTATGAAGCTTGAACTACTTTTCATCATAAAATAGTACTAATAAACTAGTAACTAGATTTTGTAGATACGACATCACGTAAAGTTGATGTTTCAAATTTGTCCAGTATTACGTTTTGAAAAGTAATACGCATGTCTCAAATGCACAGCCGTATTGAACACCAACGTAAAAAAATAAAGAGTGAACTTTTAATTTCTAATGTCAACAGCATTATAAATTGTATTATAAAAAGCAATGCTATTTTTTTTTCAAAACATTCTGGATGACCAAATGCATGGCTATGTCAAAGCATTTTACACTCCTGACAGTATCCTCAACAAGTTATGACTTGTTTTAATTACAGGTAAGACTAAATAGCCGTTTAAAATTTATGACCAGAATACCTTACTTTTCATATAAAAGCTAACGGCTCCTGGTAACAAAACCAGAAACACGAAATGGTATGTTCAGCAATTATATTTAATGCACAAAATAATGCTTAAAACAAATTTCTACATTTTAATTAGTCCGAAACTTGGAAAATATGGCAACTTTTTGGTTTATATTTTAAAACTCTAAAACTTTGGAGTTATTATGTACACTTGTTGCATCAAAACAAAAAGATCAAACGTTTTGTTAGTTAGTTATAAATACATAATCCAAACTGCTGGACATAGGCATATCGGTTATTAATTTAAGGGTGCCAATATTTTGGTAAATTACAGCTACTCAAAATTATGGTCGAAAAAAAAACACGTTTCACTTTACCTTCAAGTGAACCAAATCATACCGTGTTGACTTAAAACCTACAGTATGTAATTTAGTCTACACTGACTGCCTTTTATGTTAGCATTAATAATTAAATAATTTCATTGATACTTATGAAATGTATGAGCAAAATTTGAAAAAAATGTTAACTATTATGTAGGTTTGTATGCAAATTCTTATGGTGTTTGGCCTTTTCCTGAATAGCCATGCTTGTAATTGGTTTACTTCTAATCATAAGAAAATATTTAGCCAAGAAAGTATATACTATCAAGGAAAAAATGCTCTAAATTCCTCGTAATTAGGGTGCGGCTATTTCTGAGTTTCCGTAATTAGTAATTCGTTATGCATATAAAAGAATATATCAGTATTCGACAGAAATTAGGTATCATGTAATTAATAACCACAGCGGAGTTTTATGTTTGATTTTTTCCATCAATAAGCTAGACTAAAAGGCGAACTTCGAGTATTTTACTTTAGAAGGCAGCAAAACGAGAAAAATAAGCAGTGTGAATAAATCAAGACGAGGCCATCGAATAGAATGAGGAATCTCACAATTTTTGTAGGAATCGTCACGTGCCTCTTAAATATTCCTTGTATTTACGGGGTTCATATCCGGTTATTCACAGCATATGGCTTTAAAGGTAGAATAAATCTGAAATATATTTAAAACTCTGAAGAAAATTCTCAAATTTCGATATGACTTGTCGCTAATTAGGTTTGAAATATGAAAGCTACAATGGACAGCAATGTGTCAACATTTACGGACGAGCCAGACCGGAAATTGCAAGCCTTGCCACTGACACCTGTGTAATTGTTTATGGGTATTCGGATTGCCAAGGAGCTTGGAGTAAAAAATTCACTTCTAGTATCAAGTAACCTAAAAAATATCTAATTTGTTGTTGTCATAAATGTTTAAATTAAAAGAAAAATTAATAGCGAGTCTTTCCCTGTTTTTTTTTCTAAAGTTTTCCATATAATTGGCATATTGGATCATTTCGTGCTTGTAACAACGAGGAAGGAGGACCACAACTCAATGTTGACATCCTAAAATACTGGAAAGCGGGCGTACCACAACTTCCTCCAACGATAAAGATGTATAGAAATGTGTGCAGTTGTATCAATGTTCCAACATACATACTTCAGTTGGACAGGTGGTCAATTAACAATCATGGCAATGAACTGCTAGCCTATTCAGAGCCCAATTGCTTAACAACGATATGGAAAGCTCGACGCATACCTGCAGGAAGTGATGTGGATTCAAGGGAAATGAATTTTTTTACTAGTAAAGATCACCCGACTGCAACCAGAACTAAGTCGTTTGGACCTGATCCCCGGTCTACATACTACCTTCAAAATTGCCTACCACAGTTGCTGAAATTAAAGCAAGAAAAAGAGTTACTGCGTCTGAAATACAAAATAAACAAATTGAGTAATGTAGGCTAAGATTATAAATTTGACTGAAAAAAGCTCTGGCAAAAATATTATAAATTACGCCTTTAAAAAATCTTTGGCTCATTAGTATTTAAGTAATTAATATCTTTATTATGATTTGAGAATGTTAATAAAATATAGTAAGCATTTATCTTAAATTTCAGCCAACCACAAAAGCCGTAGCAACAAATTAATTAATTAATGGAAAAATGTGTTAAAACTCATTAAAAGCCATAACTGTATGTGATTATGTTTTGGTTTATTTCCTTTCTGTATCCTCAATACTTAAAGCGGTGGAAAACATTGGTCATTTAAATCAATAGATTTTTATGTTATTTTAATTTAATAGCTAAACTATTACTATTATGCTTGTTGTATGTATGCATGGTTAATTAGGTTATGTATTGGTCAATTTGTTCTTAGGCTTTCCTCATTCAAAAAATCCCACTCCCTTTTATACCAACATCCGAAAGATTAATAAACAAGATTATTATAATTTTTGTTAACTTTCCTTTTGTCGTTTAATACTTTTTAGTGTTGTCAATGAAACTCACCAACATTTAATAATGCCAAGTAAAACCATTTCAATTTTAACTGCTGTTTTAATTATTTCAGTGGGCGTATATTTTTATATGCTCTCAACACGAAAGGTTGTGTGAAGTATTATACTATTCAACGAAATGTATCTTCACTTTTCGGATTGCCATTGAATTACGATAAAAATATTAAATGTTGTATTAAAAACGAACAAACAAAGCTGTTCATATATAAGAAACGTTTTCATATGTAATCTCTAAGGCATCAACTTGTAAAGCCAGAAATAGAAAATGTGCCGATTTATTTCGTTAGAATTTCAAAAAAATTGAATTTAATTTAGATTTTTATTTCTCAGAAAATTTGATGCTTTGACTCATCAAACACCGATGTTAAAAATCATACTACACTAAAGGACTAAAATTATAGAAAAAAGAAACTAAATTTCCTTCGAGTTAATAACATGTTTACTTACAAGCCACGAACCGCAATTAGGTAAACAATGGCCGCAACCAATGTGTGTATACAATTACCTACTTTACCTAAAGGCAACACAGTAAACTATTCAATTTGAAGCATACAAATTATTTGGCCGAGAAATCAGATACCATCAAGGAAAACATGTTCTTTATTCCTCGTAATTAGGGTGTGACTGTTATGATTTATCCTAATTATTACTTTGATGCGCATATGTAAAATAAATTAGCATTCTAAAGAAACTTAGTATTGTGTAATAACCCTTCCTTAATTATTCATATGTGGGAGCATTTTGTATAAAAAGGCTTGACTAAAAGTTGAAGCACGTATTCAAGTATTTTACTTTAAAGGCCAACATCAGTGAATAATTCAGGACAATAAAGTTGGACAAAATGAAGAATAACCAAATTTTTGTAGGCATTTTCCTGTGCCTTTTAAACGTTTCACAAATTTACGGAGTTAATATTCGTATATACAAAGAATTCAACTTAAAAGGTAAAAAAAAATTGTGTAACAAAATATTTTACAGAAATAAGCGGAAGTATTTTTTAAAATCTGATTTTGTCTGAACAGGTCCATTTTGGAACACCAATGATGGAACGAGATGCCACAACATAAATTTAAACGACAGTCCTATAAGGCCTCAACTTGGGAGCATTTCCACAGACACCTGCATGATCGTTTATACGTATTCAAACTGCCAAGGATATTGGAGTAAAAAATATTTGCCCTCTAACAATGGCTACAAGTAAGCTAAAAAACTGTATTTGTAACTTTAACGTTATGGTACAATTGCGACCAAATCGTATGATTCTTTGCAGTTTTCCGAGAAAGTGGTACATTGGATCATATCGTGCATGTAATGACGAGGAAGGTGGAGCGCAACTTAACGTCGATATCATGAACTACTTTCCAATATACACAGTACAGTCTCCTGCAACGTTACAAAGATATATAAATGTGTGCAGTTGTGTCAACATTCCAGACTATGTACAGAAACTGGTCAAGTGGTCACTTAACAATCACAACAATGAAATGATAGTCTATTCCGAGCCAAACTGCTTGGAAACGACTTGGAAATCCAGACGTATCCCTGCAGGGCTTGATGTTGATTCAACGGAGTACCGTCTTTTGACCGGAGACCAATACACATAAACGACATAAGACCGGAATTTTGACACTGAGCGACACTTGA
>JAQFZH010002879.1:0-15206 GCA_034695485.1 Entomobrya nivalis | reverse complement strand
TGTGCTTTTCATAAGTTATCGACGACTTTGTTACACAAGTGGAAATTGGATAAAACATTGTGTAGCCAAGGTAAGTTTAGTAGTGCTTATGTTAACAGACTACTCAAAAGCCTACCACCAATATCACTACCTGCTGGAACTGTTGGAATAATTGACAATGAAATTAAAATGAACTACATGAATATTTTACTTCAAAGTACGGTGAACACAGTGTTGACATTAAAAGGTATACTCTAATAAAAATTGGTAACTAGTTGTTGCCCCTTCACCTTTGGGTTAGACCAAGTGGGCGAAAAATCGATAGGGTTCTTGCCCTTGAAACCTAAAAATTGCATTGCTCTTTTAGGGAAACGTCTACTTTAAAGTTGCAAAATATAGTAACACTCGAGTTAGAAAATTGCCGCGCAGTGACATTCAGTGTACTAAATTTGTTCCCAAATCTTCGCTACTTGAAACTTTCTAATGAGCTCGTAAGCAAATTATTTAATCGTCGTTTTAATTTAAATATAGTTTTAAATGTTAAGAAGCTTTGCCAAGGTGAAAACCTTTACAAATTACAAGTCTTTTGGGAAAAATGCCCTGGTATTTAAATAGTAACTTTAGAAATGTATGGAAAAGATATGCAAAATAGTAAGTCAACAATATGCACGTGGACTAGAATAGGTTACGTCCGATATTGGAGTAGTAAAATTCATTAACAATTACTAAAGAAATAGAGGTACTTTATGACTTATTTGTGAAGTGGTTTGTCGGAAGCAAGTGTAGAACTGTTTATTACCTTAGTTTTTTACTTCGTAAATAGAGATTAGTTCGAGTAAATTATGATCTATCGAGTAGTTTGATGTAAATCAGTACATATATTTATGCAGTAAATTATAGATCAGCTATTAAATAGCTACTACATTTATCGGGTCCAGTGTGAATCAAAAAGATTCATGACATCAACAAAAATCGTTTAATAAAGTTGTGTAAAGAAATTTAAGTGAGATATGATGTAATAACCGTATTTTATCAATATGTAATTTAAACATTATTTTTTAAACATTTGTAAATGTTTTGCAGATTATGGTGAAACGTTATTCCAGTTTTTTTTACATTATTTAAACATTGTAAAAAAATTTAACTCTATTTTTATTTATTATTATTATTCATGGGCAACGAAATAAATCAAATTTATAGATTTAATCGTTTAATGTAAAAAAAATCAAGGCTAATGCTCGCAAATTACTCATAACAGTTTTCAACACTTGCATAAGTGATTATACCCATAAAATCTCTCATATTTTACAAAATGGTTTCACAACATACCAAAAAATCCGAATCCCAACATTCCAATCCCATCCCAAAGATGACGGAAACGACAAGTAGCTGCAGTTTTTTTAAAGATGTTAATAAAAACAACTCATGCTTCATACAAAGCTGTTATTTTAGTAATTTTAGAGAATAACAAGTGCTTAATACTATCAATTATTCAAATGATAACGATACATCAGCAAATCATCAATGCTTACAACCTATTTACATTTTTTTACAATTTTAACAATATTTTATTCTGAATTTAATGCAGTATTGTATAGCACCTGAAAATCGGTAGATTTTTTAAAAATCAAATTCATTGATATCATGGTTGACGTTTTTTATAAATAGTGTCCCATGATGTAAATATTTTAACAATTAGTTATTTGTAAAAATGTACATGAGTTGACAAACTAGAACATAACAATACAATTAGTTATTTTATGCTACAAGAATGTGCGAAGCAGTTAGAATTTGAATTAAAAATATTCCTCAAAATTTGTCTTGTTCTGCAGATCAACAAAGGCATCCCTCGTTTCATTAATCAAGGTTGGGAAAAACCTTAGCCAGTAGATCATGAAATCATTTGGCATTTCCCCAATGTGTTTCTTGATTTCTGGCTCAAAGTCCTTCTCATGATAATGATGTTTGTAGTTACGAAGTATTCTTAAAAGCTTAATGGCCTGATCTTTGTGGAACTTATACCGTTTGGTAAATTCAGGTTTGAGTGTATCGTCCAGTAAGCTAAACCATCCATCCAGTGAACCATTTGATATTTGGGGAAAATAATTTTTTTCCAGCTTGTCAACACAAGAGGCACAGAGGGCCTCATTTGCTGGTATGGGTTTGTTGACAAAATTACTCACTTCATCGATAAAATCAATCATTTTCTTATGAGGCCAGAAAATTGGATGGGCTAAAATGTAATCCACATTTGGCCTTACGTTCGGATCCTTGGCAATCATGAATCGCAACAATGATAAATTGCATCGTAGTCGCAAGTTGTAGTGTTCAAAGTTTATTGTGTCAAGCACATTCTGGTTCATTTCTATCAGATGATCTCTTAAACGTTCCTTGTCTCCAAACGGATGTTCTCCTTCGGTGAGCACAAAGTAATAGATACAGCCCAGTGAGAAAATGTCAATCTTTTTAGTCTAAAATCAAAGCATTATTTTTTTGTTTTGTAAAATTAAGTTAAATATATACGATTAGTTAAACTGTATTTTAACAAACCATTTTGGGCATTTTCTCCTTGTCTTGTGAACGACGGGATTTGCTTAATATTGACTCTACTTCAAGCATTTCAGCCGACGTCCAACCTGACGTACCCCCAAATCTCGTAACCGTTCTTATATTTCTTCCCGGACTTATGTTTCGACTTATACCAAAATCTGAGATTTTAAAATTTGCTCGAATTAAGAACAAAATGTTGGACGGTTTCAAGTCTCGGTGAATAATATTCATTTGGTGAAGAAATCCTAACCCTTGTGTAGCCTGTTTTAAAACTTCTAGTGGCTCAATGTGAGTATGGATGCAAGATGAATCATCTACCCAATCAGCTAGTGTGAACTTCTGACACAACTCAAGAGCTATGAGAAATCCATCGAAAGTCTTCTCGGAGTGAATGTAACGTACAATATTTTCATGTTGATCGCAAAGCACTAAAACTTTAGTTTCATTTTCTGCTTCTGATACATCTTTAAAGTTGGATATGACCTTTACTGCAACATCACGCTGTCCAAAGGTTCCCTTGTAAACATTCGTGCCTCCAGATCCTATTCCCAATATATCGGATGTGAAATATTTTATTTTTTCAGTAGCTTTGGATGCTTGAATGTCAGATGGAGTCTCAAAATCCTGAGTTATTTGAGTCTCCGGAATTGTGTTTGAAGCTAAAAATGTTCCTATGGCAATACTTAATTGAGGTGTGGGTTTGTAAGCCTCAGCTTTGAGAATGGAGTCTGATGATCCAGCTGCAGACGCAACTGGAATCAAAACAGGACTTGTGCCGGTTATTACTGATAATGGTAAAGCCATTGCATTGGGATCCGTTGATAGTGTTGAAAATGGGGTTTCTCACTGGCTGGTTTGAACATTCTGTTTTTAATTACAAGCCAAATAAATGGAATAATACAACTTTGGACAATCCATGGAGCTACCTTGTATGTTTAGTTACTTTAAATACCCTTTTTATTCGTCCAAGGCTTACAACCCCGCTTTTAAAAAGTTTAGGGATGTTTCTTTGATCAATTTGGGCGTTCAAAAAACCTTCAAACTCTGTCTCTGTCATGGATCCTTGTAATGAACTCAATGTTTGTATTTTCCCCTGATAAGCAATTTTTGATTTTAATGCAGTCTTTTTTGAATGCTCATCTAGGTCATTCCATATTTTTGCTTTTTGGATAATTAGTTGTTGTAGTCGGTCTAATACATGCATGGTACAGTTACGTATATACATGTAAAATAAGATAGATGTATAGTATGGACATTTTCATTAATATTGGTTTAAAAATTTAGACATACCTTCCAGAATCATCCATTCGCCAACATTTTCAATAACATTTAACAGAGCCCCTAACGTCGCCTGTCTTGACATGCGAGATCCCCAATCCATCAAGATCGCTTTTATTGCATTCGTTGTGTTTAAATTGTCCAGCTTTAACTGTGTCTTTAGATCTTCCATCAAATTTAAAGAAGTGTCCAAAAACACGCCAAGCGTTTGCCACTCACTGTTCATTATTAGTTGTATAGTAATCTCGTCAAATATTTGTAATACTTCGTTAACCCTACAGTCTATAAAAAAGTTTATTCCGTATTAGACTTCAAAAACTTTAAGAAATGCATATATTGTATCTGAAATTATATTATATTTTTTGTACCTGCATCACCAATTAGTACATTAGCCATGATTCCAAAAATGCTTAATCGGTTGTCACTGATTGCTTGAATGCCGTTTTGTATATTATTGTGAGTTGGTGGGTAAATGCTATATAAAACTTGTAGTGATTACCTAAACCAAAGTAAATAAAATGCAAATAATTATTTATTGTCGTTTAAATTAAAAGAAATTTTGAGGCTGGTTACCTTTGTAGTATGTGGAGTTCAATTTATTGTTTACACTGGTTGTGAAATGTATGAACTGCTGTTTGTTGGGTTGATCAAATAAACTGATAAACCTAATCACCTCTATCAAAATTGGTTGATAATAAGCCAAATGCAGTGTGCGAATAAATAAACAGTGATGACTGTGAATAAACATATAAAACGAACAGCTAACATGAACGAGATAATAATTATTACAAGCGTTTGAAAAAACAGGCACATAAAATTTGAATTTGAACTTTTAAAATTAATATTGGTATTTGTTAGTTTCTGTGAAACAAAATTATCAAATCGCCAAGTGCTCTAACAAAATTTAGTCCTAATAAATTTAAAGCGAAAATGGTAAGTACAATGAAGTTATAATTTTGACTTATATAAACTTAAGAAGGCATGTAGTTCAATATTATAATGTTAAAACTTGCACTACAAACTAGTTACTGCTTACTCTTGTGGTAAGCTACAGCTTAACTGAACATTTGGCTTTCGATACATTTTGTTTATGTCATCACTTCTGAATAAGTACGATAAAAAGTTATCACTGTCCGACTTGTTATCAACTTTTGTTTGTCATGAACATAGAACTGGAACAAAGGATTGTTTAACAATTTATCCGAGCAATTGTATATCAAAGCTTGAGCTACAGTCTAAAGTGTTTTCTGCTATTAAATAATTGTGGCTAATTATATTTTAAAATAAAGTGAATATTTGCTATATATAGTATGTTTAGTGAAATGAATGGTTTAAATCTATAACTTACCATTTGGCTTAGGTATTTTAACAATAAAAAACGATGCAACACTAAACATTGGTTTTTCCTGTTTAGGAATACAAGTCACAATTTAGAAAAGTTGTCAGGTCGTTGTAAACTAATCTGAATACTAGACTTCTGATTTAACTTAATGAAGATTTTAATAAATACGTCTTCTACGGAACTACGCAGGGGGTTTGGTGATGCCTTCTATATTTTGAACTACTGGTAATAAACTAGTTCTGAGAAAGGAAGTTGTAATGCGATTATGATTTCAATTTTTATCAGAAATTTGTTATCACTGGCTTAAAACAATTGGCTGTACTATCTCATGGATGGATTTTTTCTGAGGGACATTGACATCCCTCCTGAATCATCAGTGCATGACTCAAAACACATCATGCTTCTTATCATTTTGTTGTCACAAGATACACATGCGCATGAATCATGAAGTACTAAACACATTAGTAGCACCTTTGTGTTCTTAATTTCGGAATTTCATGCAGGTTTATTTGCTTAAATAAACCGGATTTTGAATGTATATGTTAATGATATGTTATGTGCATTTTTGAGGATAAGTACAGCAGTAGGGCAATAAATTATATCAAATAACAATTATGTATAAACAAATAACATTGCTTACTTTCAAGCCAATGAATGAGCATCTGTATAAAGTATAAAGACATCTGTGGAAACTGAACTTTTAGCGACGTCTCTGAAGCCATATCAACATGCATAAGCTTAGTTGCAAGCTAACCTACAAACACAGTACGTCGTGTTGCCAACGTCAGCAATAGCGCATCGGAATGAAAATTCGAACCCCACTAACAAGCGTGTAATACAAAGATCTTTCATTGTTTTAGGGCCAGATTAACTATTTGGCTCTTGTACAAGAACGAAAATATCAAGACTCTTAAAACCACTGATGTTAGCATATCAAGATTTAAAATCCGCTCAACCAACGTTTGCAGAGGCATCAAAAGATTATAATTACCTCTAACAATCGTCAGTTTTACTGCCCGGAAATGCACTTGATAAGTTATTTGAACACTAACTTCAACCTGCATTTTTCTTGGATTTTTTAAATAATAACTATCATCATTGAGTGCCGCAAAATCACCAAAACAGTCACTTTGCAAAACAGAATGGTTACAATATGAATTACAAATACATTATCAGTAATAAGTGTGTTGGTGGTGTGGCAGAAATATTAGAAACATGAACAACATGAACTATAAAAAATTATTTAGTTAAATCGCCATACAATATAGAAGACATTAGTACAATCCTACTCGCTTCAAATGAATTCAACATTGCCATAGCTGAATGCAGTTTCATAAATATAAATATCTGTTGATGACGTTGGCCCATTAAATCTTCATTCGACAAAAATAGTTCTTCTAAAGCTTCGTTGACTAAAAAATTTCGACTGAATTTTCGGTCGACTAATTAACCAGTTCGACTAAAAAAGTCGACTGTAGCAACGTTCTACTGTAAGAATTTCCACTATATTAATATCGAGATATAGTTGAAGAGGAGGGATGCGGAATGCAGTTTATGGGCATTTGTCATTGTGTCAGTTTCGTGAATAAATTGGGGATGCTATGTGTTATAGTAGAATAGATGACACCATACTCTTAAAAACCAGTAACAACCAGTTATACAAAACATTAAGTGTCAATGCCAGCACAAAGCTGCAAATTTAAATTGTGCGTGCATTCGGCTTTTTCAGAAGACACTGTAGAGTAGTAAAAGGCTTCAAGCGTCTATTGTTTTCCCCCGTTTTTTGTTTACTATGCTTTGGGTGGCATTTCGTGTGACATCAAGCCAGCAGTTACCATGGCATCGCTAGTCACGGCAAAGATTTCTATTGACAAAGCGATCATAGACAAAGAATTAAATGATTAGTAACAAAGCGATCATGTACATTGTAATTCAGTGTCTCGGCGGCTTAGCTGGAACTTCTCAAGGTTAACCCTAATTTCCAAATATGAAATTATTACATCAAGCATGTTTAATAAAAAATAAGTATGTGTCGACTTTTATTGCATAAAAATTTAGTCGTTTTTTGATATTTTAATCGCACTTCGTATTAATGCAATAGTCTGTCATCAAATTGATTTATAAGTTAATATGCAAACATGTCAAGAAATACTACTAACTTGACTGAAAACATGAAGTTCATTTGCTGCAAAATTGTAATAGCTAAATTTAATAATTAATCCTTTATATTCATAGGCCGTGCTTCCTGACCCTGTGGAAGGGGATTTTGGAGCTACGCACTTTGCCGAAGGAATATCTCCAATTCAGGGTTTCATCCTTGAAATCGTTTCAACATTCGTACTCATTTTCACTGCTTTCATTGTCAAGACGAGAACAGGAGAGATATTAGGAGTGAGGATACTTTCACTTAACAATCTTTTTTTTTCTAAAAATAATATTGGTTTGTAATGATTTAAATTAATTTGCACTTTTAGGATCCATACCTTTGACAATGGGTGTCTGTGCTGTTGCAATGTGTTTGGTAAGATGAGTCATGCTCAGTATAAATTTATTTTGAACAAAAAAGATTAAGTGAACTAAATATAAATGTGTTTTACAGGGGCCTCTCACCGGAGCCAGTTTGAACCAAGCACGTAGTTTGGGAACCAGTATTATCACTGGTGATGTTGATAACGATTGGGTTTATTATCTTGGCCCAATCGTGGGTGGAATGTCTGCATCTCTCATTTATCAAAAACGTTTTTGAGCAACTTTGTCACGAAGCATAAATAGTAGACTGGAATTTAATTGAGAAGAAAGGAGCATAAAGACAAGAATAATCAAACCGCTCATTCGATATAAGAACTTAATTTTCTAATCTGATATATTTTGTTGTAAATATCCCATACTACAGAGAGAACAAAAACCATAAAATATTGTTACAGCGGATATTATATTAGATCCCATATATACATATTTTTAAAGCACATATTTAGTTTTCGTATTAAGGAAATCTAATACATTGTCTCTCTATTACATTTACATTAAATACTTTGTAACTTGTGAATGCATAATGTTGTACACTGAGAAACATCTATATAATGATATATAGAAGGTGAAGTGAAGGTGTGTAATGCATTTATTGCTTTTGCAATATACTTCATATTGAGCATAATCTAAACTAGTATGTATTTGTTCGATTTTAGGTTAATCTATGAAAAAAATCTACAAAATTCACGGTTACTTTTAGTTAAGTTGTGAGTGGTTTTCTTGATAAGCACGTGTGTAAAGTGACTGCACACAAATAATTGCGCTATCTTACCAAAACATATTTTCAACTTTCCATAAAATAAAACCGCAGTGACTGAGCTGATATTTATAAAGCAACAATAAATTCAATTACAGAGACGTCACAAAAACCTATCAAAATTAAACAATGGAATCATCTAGTACTCGTGTTTCCACTGTGCGACGAACTAGATTGCAAAAGGATAATGCTAAACGAGCAGCTGACGAAAAATTGAAAAAAGCACATTTCAAACGAAAAAAAAGAAGAAAATGTTCGCACCTGAAAGAAAATTTGTCCTGCAAGAAGCATTGGTCCGCTTTTTTATGAACATGAAAATTATAGAAAAAATCAACAACGGGTCGCAATACATATACATTTAGTATAATTACATATAATGTTCATCGCTGAACTTACTAAAACTTTGTATTTTTTGGAAAATATTCTCTTAAACTAAATAATCTACCTTATTTTTCTAAACACAGTCTATATAATTGGATCAATGTTGGGCGCTGCGTTGGCAGCTGCCTTATACCAAGTAAAAACAATAGTAAAAATGATTTCAAAATCTGCTCAAATAACTATTTATTCAAATATTTTAGCCATTTTCTTGGCAATGGCCTCTACTCCCCCCTCCATATTGATTCTACTCGCCTTCAACATCATTCCCACCATATCTACCAACCTCCCATGCTTCCACTCCGTATGCGCCAGCCAGCACTCCCTCCTTTTAATCCTACCTAATATCCTTATTCGTTCTTTCCTTCTGACAAGTCTCTACTCATGCTCCTCCACCCCTTGACAAAGCCTTAAACGAGTCGCATAACCCTCCAAACTCAGCCATCCCCAAAAAAATCACCCTGCACCTTCGTCTTATTTGCCTCCCTGTCCCTCCCTTTGATAAGGTTGAAAGGGTATACACCAATAAATACAAGCGCTTTCAACTGGTTGACACATCTTAAAGTAAATAATTCTAAAGCAGCTTTTATTATTAATGGAATTTGGTGTTATGGAAAGTTAAAAAATCAAAATAGTTTTGCAGTCACAAAATACCTGTTTTTATATTATCATTGCTTAATTAGTATTCTTTAATAATACTGCTACTATTTTAAGAGCTCAAACATATATCTGACATAAAGTAAATGAGAGAATAATTGGGTTAAAAGCGAAAAATAATTATACGTATAACTAGTTTATATTCAATGAAATATTAAAAATGTGAGATACCATTGCTCGAAAACATAAACATAGACGCTAATACGTATAATAAATAGATAATAGTTTTATTGTCACTTTTTTAGTCGATTTACCTATTGCGTAACAAAGTTCTGCATATTTTTGATAGCCACCAATTATATATTTATTGTATGGAGTGACGCTATATTAACGTCAGAAAAAATTAATCATACACGTGTTGACCTACCTGTCAATTTTTATTGCAAAATAGTATGCTCCATTTCCCTCAAAATGAAGGTTCTCTAAGGAAAACTAAATGAAATGAAATGTGAACAAAATCAGTATTTTTCACACCATCAAATTATGACATTTACTGATTTTTTAAAATCGCTGTCAGTATTTTCCCCATCATCAAAATATGACATTTACTGTTATTTTTAAATCGCTGTCAGTATTTTTCCCACCATCAAAATATGACATTTACTGTTATTTTTAAATCGCTGTCAGTATTTTTCCCACCATCAAAATATGACATTTACTGTTTTTTTAAATCGCTGTCAGTATTTTTCCCACCAAAATAAGACATTTACTGTTTTTAACCGAAGTCAGCATTTTTCAATAAATTTTATTTCCAATCGTATGATCCAAATAAATCCCAATTTTTTTATCCAATTATTTTCTTCCAATTCTCATTTTTTCGAATTATGACTAAATTATTAAATCTAACAACTATTGCTTATTAATTGGGATTTAATTTTATTCGAATATTTTTATTACATTTACTTGTACATTTTCATATTTTATTTTTGCACGTCTCTTATTTTTTATTAAATGTCACCCTAAATTTCTGTGCCTTGTGTAATTAATACCATAAACCGCACACTTAACCTTTTTTGTTACCAGTTTCCCCAATTACTGCCTACATTATGTCTACGCTTTTTATGCGCAGGTAAGTTTCTTTCTATTACTATTGCCCCACATATATTGCACCTGTTGACAGCTTTCTTTCCAAATAATTGATTACTCGGCCGTACATGAACAGCTTTCATATGACTTTCCTTACTTAATACACATGTAAATTTCAACGGACAAAAGTCACAAGTATCTTTATAAATCAAAGTAATTTTCCGACCATATTTTGGTTCGCTGCGGATAAGTTGGATGTTGAATTCTTTTATGTCTGGTACAATTTGCACTTCCAATTATCTCTTCACAGATGTCACACTTTAAAACTCCTCTTTGACTCGTCTTTGCCAAGTGGACACTAATTATAGTAATTTTATTAATAAATTGTATTTATTAACAGCTTAGAACAACTTCATCAACTTGTCAAATTCTTCTTAATAAGTATTTCAAGTAAAATCATGATGTATAAACATTGGGCAGTGGTAAGAAAATCTAAAACTAAATGTGCATAATTTTTAGTGGCAATTGACTTATGCGATAAACTTATAAACTATATCAATATATAGGATCTGGACACAAAGTAAAAATTAAATAAGTCGGTTTAAGAAAACAAGTAATAAAATAAAATTAGATCCATGTACTGATAAAATCAGTAAGCGGCTTCAAAAATAATGTTTTACGTTTTCAAAATTTGTAACAATTTTCATTTTCTGAAACATTTACACGTTATTAATTAATACAATACCGTACAATAACGTATTTATCTAAATTGGTCTAACTACACATGTTTCATTGAGAGGTTTACATTGTCCTCTCACAGAATACCTTTGTTTCGTTCTACTGTATATATCTTTTAGTACGTCTGCATTAAATTACCTCTTTAACTGACGGTTTACAATATTTTCCTTAATGATTTAAACTTTCAAGTTGAACTTTAGTTTATACGAAAATTGGAAGATTTGGACGAGTTGACAAGAAAACTCAACTAGAAATATTAACTTTCGTAAATTGTAATATTTAAGCTATTATAAATCACTTTAAAACCGTTAGCAGCAATACATTTCGCGGCTTTGGTTACTTTTTTATTTATTTCGTTTTAACTTTGTTTTTTCCCGACAGTCTCTTAAATATTAGAAAAAAGCTTACGTAAAATAAAGTTTGCGCACTATTTTGCAAGAGTTATAATGTTTTATCGTTTAACACAACAGTTTTTTGTTTAATGTTTGAATACTTAGAATATTTAGAAATATTTCACAAATTGTTTACTGTTTAGATCATCCTGAGTTTTAGTACTAAATATTAATGCCTGCGGAAATTAAATGCTATTGGTTTTTCGATGTATAGTTCATTTATTATCTAGTGATTCAAACTGCAATAAATTTCTTCATCTAATACTGAAATTCTCTGATAGTATAACAAATACTCAATTTCTTCAAGTTTTATTAAACCATTGGACGCAATACATTTTGTGGCTTCTGGAGGATCAAACGTTTGTCTTTACGGCGAAACTAATATAATTTCCTGATTTTCCTTTCATTTTTCTTTCAAAGATCTGGTTCAAAATATTTACAGGGTGCCCTGTACCTTTGAAATGCAGTTATTTTTTTGTATTGAACTAAAAAGTTTTCATGTAAATTAATCCAAAATAATAGCGTTTGCGGTAATATCTGCAGTAAATTTTGGTGTAGTTCTACGTACTTTTAAACATCCAATTTGAACTTTTTAAAATTTCATACAATTTCAGCCAGCGTTCCTTTTTTACTTATGTGATTAAGGTGTGTTTGGCTTAAGCATTCTTTTGGACTAATAGTTCCGATCTATAGGAGTTGAAATTTAGGCAAAGTTTAAGTTTCTTCACCATCAACTTTATTGCAGACTTGAGTGGTTATGATTTCTGTGCTCATTTAAAAAGTCAAGAAAATCAAATCGAATAAATACAAGCGAAATGTAATTCGCTTTCCGTTTAGACAGCTTTCAATATGTAAAAATCGATATTAAACAAGAACAGCCATATTTATTATTTAGCTATTAACTATTCTTGGACGCAACAAATTGTCGCTGCGTTAGTAAGATCAAGTACATACTATTAAACGTTGTATTGATAAACTGCTTGAATTGGTCTCCGAATTCTTTAATTTAGTGCATTGCAAAGTTTTTACCACGAAAGTGCATTTGAATAACTTTTGAATATCTATTTTCCAGCAGAAATGGCCACATGTGTTTACCAGTTGTTCGTCTTGAATATGTGCTTTTAAACAGTTTTCTGAAAACTACTTATTTAAAATTGTTTTAAATGTCCCCATTTTTGAGATATTTAAATATCGTAATCTCTGTTACCTTTTATTCCTAATTGAGTTACAGATTAATCTATTTTGATGACCAGCAAAGATTCCAGGAGATGCTTAGTATTTTGGTTGTACACATCTAACTTCTTTAATTATAATATTGGCTTTTAGATTAAATCAAAAATTGAATTAAACGACAGCAAGGAAACTGATTTGGTTTCAGTAATATATATACGGCTTTGAAAACTGCTTGGTTTTTTGATGCTTTTAAATTTATATTGGCCTAAGCCGCATGGCGTCTACCTTGGATAACTTCTGCATGTTGACTAATGCCAAACCCAAAAGAGTTTACAGTTTTAGCCCAGAAATTTTCCTCTTCGTCTCTATCGATTTATTATGAAATATCCATTGCTTTCTAAATTGCTTTTCCATTGCTTTTCGTGCTTACCCAGAAATTTAACAGAATTGCAAGTACGATATATTAAGCAAGCTTGAATCCCATTCAGGTTTATCCAACTTACTTAAAGGGTCCAAGAATCGATTTTTAACATAAAGTTCTACAATATTTTATTTCTGATGTTGAGCCATACTATGTCAGTTGGGATTCTTTGTGACAGCTTATAATCTGAAATAACGATCATTTTAAGCTTTTCTAGTATGAAATTCCAAAATGTCAATAGTTTCTCAAAATGTGTGACAAATAACTGACTTTATTACAAAAAACTTTCAGGCAAATGCTTAATTTATAATGTTTATAGTTTGTAGCGATAGTTTACAATGGATATTTTTAAACGAAATACTGTTCTTTTATTTACTAATTTTTAAGTGCTTCATAATTTTACCAATGTGCTGTCGAAACTACTATGAACATTTCGCGACAAAATATTAACTTGCATGAATAACATGGTCCAGGATATTGTATTCCAAATAAAGGCATACCCAATTTTTTAATTTTAAATACGACACTTTTAACCAGTATTTGTATTTTTATCTTCATTCGTCTGAATGCAAAGAGATACAAGTGATTTAAAACTAATTCGAAAAATAATTTCGTTCCTCAATGCGACTTGGATAAATGTTTCATGTAACGTTGATAATATGTTTAGAGTTTTATTGTTAGCTTGCTATTTTTACAACTTGCTTAAATGTTTCATAAATTTTACAAATGATGTATTCTATGAATAAATTTCATTGAAGAAAGTGAATAGACAATATTTCTCCTGCATAGTCGTAGATTGATTAAGAACATTTAAAGAAGTTCATTTGTATTTGTAAATCAAAATTAAAGCAAGTGTCACCTAGGGTTCAGCAATTTGTTCATGAAATCTACATCTGGGTAAAAGTCTATCCACTTTGCAGTGCAGTGCTGCTGTTGTGTAGTGAGCTTTTGCATTGCTCTATCTATGCTTTTAAATGTACTCAAGTGTTCAAAAAGGGATTTTGAAATACTCAG
Organism: Entomobrya nivalis; assembly: GCA_034695485.1. Taxonomy (NCBI): domain Eukaryota; kingdom Metazoa; phylum Arthropoda; class Collembola; order Entomobryomorpha; family Entomobryidae; genus Entomobrya; species Entomobrya nivalis. Next base: position 972 of record JAQFZH010002879.1, on the reverse strand, counting down.
CTAAAGGGTTACTACACTTGAAAAATTACTTTTTAGATTTTGTTTAAAGTTTACAAAAGGCATTCACTGATGCATATATTATGTTGGATAGGTTCGGCTGTAAATTGATACACTATAATTATTTGTATGATATTATAAGGCGTGATCTGATGTAAATGTTTTATGACACAGTGTACATGGAAAGGCTCTTCAACTTTTGTGAGCTATACGAATATGAATTCTTAAATATTGTGTCTTTTATAAAACATGTTAGTTATAAATCAAATGTTTTATAGAAACAACATCGAGAATCCCTATTGCATGTTTATTTAGAGTATCTGGAAACATATTTATTCAATACTGGATCATTGTCAGAACTTTAATGGTTGGAACATTTAACATCACAAAAACTAGAAAATGTACCATATTATGTTTGTAAAATATCGTTGGTTAAGCAGCCAACCAATTCTGAATAATGTCATAAAAATAATTTGATTTATTTATATTTCACAAAGTCGTATATGTACTTGATTATCTTGAATAAAATGTTATTTTTTTATCAATATATTTGTAATAGATTCTAATGAATTTGATTAATGTGGCAATAATTTTGTATTTCTGGGTAAATTAAAGTTTATAGCATAAGTAAAAATTAAGTATAGCTTATTTACAACGATAGAAGTGTATTTTTACAACGTTTTACTAAACGTTAGATACAAAAGGTTTGTCTAAGCAAATCTAACCCAAGTATTTAAAACTTCGTAAATACAATTATCTGCCTACAGGTCCTGGTGTTCGTAGAGGACGAGGCTTTGGTTCAGTAAATTTATACTTAAGACATTATATGTAAGGATGCTAGACTATTTTGGTCGAATTCCAAAATTGAAACCGGGATACTTTTGTTTCCTTTTTTACAGGAAGCATATTTTTCATATATTTTTGAAATTAGAACGATAATTAAATTACATAAAATAAATGTTGTTAATCAAGAAT
>JAQFZH010002878.1:0-15208 GCA_034695485.1 Entomobrya nivalis | reverse complement strand
TGATTGTTATTCGGTTTTGTGCTCATTTCGAATTGAAGCATTAAAAATGCATACGCAAACACCATTCCTAGCATCTACATAGGACAAGTAAGTTGATTACTTTTTATCAAGAGTACATTAACAAATTAAAAATGGAGATATGTCAATTTTCAACTTACGGTTCCAATGAGATTGTACGTCACAGTAAAAAATGTAAAGCCTTTTAGACAAAGGACTTCTGTGCTTATTTCTCTGTGAAGTACGTTCAAGCTACACATCACGTCAATTTCGCTTCTACCGCCATTCATGTAGCCAACCAGTTTATTAGAAGATTTCAGGGAAGTCTCTACTAGCCACTCCTTCATTTTCTTAAAAGCTACTGAACTACCTTCCGCTGCCAAAAACACAAACGCTATAAACATACCCATTTGAAACCAAAAATCCACCACTTTTACAAAATATCTTGTCATCTCTTCGGACATCGAAAAAACAAACCATACCATTATCGGAAATGAACTTAGAAAAAACAAAGGATTTAATGTACCAAACATATCGTTTACTGTTTCCAAGGGGACTCGTAGGTCCAAATATTTAGTTTTAATTGCAATAAAATTTAGATTTTTATCAAATTTGGATGAGTTGCAAAGGAGTATGACTTCATGAACAAAATTTTTAAATATTGAATACGTTAGTATTGACCCAATCAGACAAAACGACTCCATAAGTTTTATTTGAAAGATTTGCAATACATATACTAAAGTTTAAAAATATTGAAATGTAACCCAAAATAAACTAGAATTTATCAAGTCATCGTATTTGTCATAATCTTTAGATTTAAGAAAATAAAAGTTGTACAGAATTGAAAAACCACTTTGCCTTATAACTTCATGAAAATTGTTATAAATGGCATAGAAATAAATGAATGTTCTTAGAACTGACAGCAAAAATAGAAAAGTTAAGCTTATCTTATGCAACTTTGTAAACCAAAATGGACGATTTCTTCCGAATTTACAAATATAACAAAGTTTTTCAAATGCTTCATTTTTGAACCAAAATGTTTGCATCCAAAATATTGGCAAAATGCAAAAGAGCATTCCCCTTAACATTTTTAGGGTTTGGTGTGGATTAGATTTTAAACTTTTTGCAAAAAATAGCGAAAGTCACCAATCGAATAAATTATTAAGGGAGAGGCTACTAAAGTGCTTGTACATTTTTGAAATGTATTACTATGTAGTTTATACAATATTCCATTTTGTGTTTTCAATCGAGATGGAACAAGGAAAATCGGGTAATTAATGTTAAGAAAATAATTTAGGTATGAAAATACCAGATTATCATTGCCAAAAAGAGTTAGGCGACAGAAACCTTTGTACAATTTTTTAGTACTCATAATTATTTTTTTGTAAATTTTATAAATGCTTAGGCTTATAACCAGCTTAAAATTTGCGTCCATTTGGTACAACGACTTGAATAAAACTGATTTGAATGGGTGCTACATATTCTTCTGGCACACGGAAAATACATATTTATGTTTAATTTTTTTCATTACTTTAGTTTGTTGACACAAAGGGTGTAGGTTTTTAATATTAAGTCAAAGCTATTATTAATATTGTTTCATAGAACTTTAGAAACTCATGTTTATATTTGTTCATATTTTTAATTTCAATTCAAGTTTTTTTTAAATATTTTAAAATTATGTTGTTTAAAGCTTTAAAACAAAGTATTTTAAATTAGCAAATATTTGTTTTACGCTCCTTTTAAATCAATTAAATTTGTTAGTTTAGCATTCACATAATCAAATGTTAACAAAATAAATAAGTAATAAATTCAACCACTAAGACTTCTATTTGTATTCTATCGTATTAACTCAAAAAATTAGAGTGATTAGTTCGCTTTTAAAACGATTAGTTTGCTGAATAATTTATTCTCTAGTTTAATTAGTACGATGAATTAATTACTACCATATTAATCGTAAGTTTAAAACGTTTAGTCTCAATACATTTTTTTATCTCCCATAAGTTTTTCATAATCCAAAATTCTAAAAAATTGTATTGAAAATACACAAATTAATTTTAAATTTTTGATGCAGGAAACACATTGGACTTTAACATAAATAATTGCTTGTAACATTTTTGGTGAATTTTTTTGGCTTTTTACATTTCAATGTGCTTACATTTTATTTCTCTTTTTATTTAATTTGTGCTAAATACTCCTATTTTCAAACATTTTCTGCCAATATACATAAGCACGTTTACAATTGACAATATTGAATATTATTGATTTTTACTTAAACTAAAAGCTAACGTGGACTATGTCGATTGGAAAAATTATTTAAAACGAAACTATATTCAGTAGCTTATTATTTTGGGGGACGTAAAATTAAAAGCCAGTCAACATTTTTCTCTTGAAAAACATACACCAAAAATTACTGTACATAGTGGTATTGCAAAAAAATCTTAAGTATACGCCTACATGCTTACCTATATAAGTTTATTAATATTTGTTGATCTTTTAATAATGACAAGTAGGAATCACCATGAACATTGCAATTATGCAAATTGCAAATTTGTAGCTCTAGCTACATAACCCCCCCACACCTTAAAAACAACACGACATCGAAATGAGTTATATATATATTTGCTATTCGACAAATCGCTTATGATACCACCATTATGTGTCACCCTTATTATTTCTCACAGCAGCCAAAACAACGTAGGTCAGTTTGAGTAGCAAAAGTAAAATGCATATCTTGAGCCATAAAATTTTTAAAATGTTTGGGTTCCACCAATTTCCAGTGTGCCGTGATCTTTAAATCGGTCAATTATTGTTTCATTCTTGAGATTTTCATTAGATATTTGAGTGAGCCCTACTTGTGCTTAAAAGCTACACACAAAATCAACAAGACAAGCATCTTCTTTGTAACATGCATTCTATACTCATTCGTATCATTCAACTTTAAAGAAAAAACCATCCAGTGAGTCCAGAGATATGCGAGTCAACTAATAACTTGTGTAGCTGCAGCTGCATGCAATATATAGGTCGATGTGACATGTGACTGCACTCACTCTGTTCTATTTACTGTTTACACAATAACGAGTGTGAAAAGACATCGGTCCAATTCTCACACTTCCTTGCTTTCTGTCAGATTTCACTTTTTTATTTTTTCTAAAATAACAACAGTGGCAAGTGGTGGTATTTAGATATTATTTTTGTGGTGAGTTTTAACCGGCTGATTTTTTTTAACTGCTGGTATAAGTAATTAACTAATTATTAATTAATTATCAGTTTTTTTTTCAGTGCTTCCGTAAAAAATAATAAATTATGGTTACATTTTTGTACAAGCTTGTGTCCTTTTTTTATCTGTGTTGTTCTTCTCAAGAGGAAATTATTTGGCGAGTATTTTTTTTGAGCTAATTAACTAATTGAGTAATTATATTTTTTTTATTGATTATTTTCAGGTTGGTGACCATTTCTTCTAAAATGCCGGCCACGATCAGCAAACACAACTAATTAATTATTCTGGGAGCCAGCCGTCCATTATTGATAGATCAGTAAGTTAAATGAAAACAGACAAATATATTTTAATTGCCATTTAAATATTTTTTTGTAAATGAACATTCTATTTAGTAATTTGTTTATATTTTTGTTTACTTTTAAAGGTTTATGGAAAGGGGTGGCTGGAACCTTGTTTTTGACTGGACCACCTTCGCAATCTCCAGTAAGGACTACTTCCTTCTCCACGAAGTCCTCAGATTGTTAAGGAGAACACCCGTGACCATACGCAGGCTCAAATCGAACACCAAAAGTAGTTCAAATTTTTGGAGGAGATGTTTCAGTAATTGCTGGGGGAGCAGCAGCTTCATCAGCTGATGATGGTGGGGAAGGAGGTGGTGGTGGTCACTTTGGATTGACGGTGAAAGATAGTAAAAATTATTTGAAGAGATCGAATGAACAGAAAAATGACGTGGTCACCCCAAAAGATAATCCTGGGACATCGATGATTGACCAGCAGCAAAGTCCCCCTCCACCAGTTACTCCAGATAATGTGAATGGAGCTGCTGTCGCAGTGAAGACATCGGAAAGCTCTGAAAGGGAACCTTAAATCATTAGGACCTCAAATTCTGGAGGAGGCACACGTGGGAGGGATAACCAAGACATCAGTGGCGTTGCTGCAAAAAAGAGTAAGTCAAGTCAAGATGACATCCACTAGTCAAATAATTTAATTTTAGTTTTACATTTAAACAATGTTAGTTAATTAATGATTTTAATTGCTTAATTATTGTAGATCGGAAGAACATCCCGTGTCGCTACTTGGAAAAGGGATTTTGCAAGAAAGGGAGCCATTGTAAATTCCTCCATGGAGGAGCATCTACTCCAAACTCCCACTCCAACTTGAGTGGCACTGGAGGTCCTCGATCCTCCTCCAAGGTGACACCTTTCGAGGAAGAGTGGACCTTAAAATTAAAATTTAACTAATTACTAATTAAGTATCAATTTTTTCGGTCTTGTGTGGAAATAATGGACTATGATTGATTATTTTTTGGAAGCTTTAACTTGTCGTGTTTTTTTCTTCCTTGTAACTTTTTCGGGGGAATGATTTGGAAAATGAACTCCTTTTTTCCCAGCTAACTAACAAATTAAGTAATCATATTTCTTTTATTGATCATGATCACAGGTCCAGGTGGTAGCCTACTCCTCCTAAAATGCCGGTCAAGGTCAACAAGGGCAGTTGCATAAATATTCTACCAACCAGCCATCCATCAGTGGTAGATAAATGTAAGTTTAAAAAAAAATTAACTAACTATTTCAATTAATATTTTTGTTCTAAAGTAATTTAAATAAAATATTTTTATTTTTTGTGTGTATTTTTAAAGGTTTATGGAAATGTGTGGTGGGACCCTTGTACTCGGAGAGTGGTGGTCTTCTCCTTGTACCTACGCAAGCTGGTGGTGACCTAGTGGAGGAAGCTTGCCAAGTCTGAAGAAAATGGAAGGGAACAAGTGGTCACCCCAGCAAATGTAGATCAAAGTTATGGAGAAGATGCTTCAATAATTGCTGGTGGAACAGTACCATTGGCAGATGATGGGGGAGGAGATGGTCACTTTCTTTTGATGGTGAAAAATGGAGAAAAATATTTGAAGACATTTGAAGAAAATAAAAATGGAGTGGTCACCCCAACAGAATTACCCTGTGTCACCGATGGTCATCCAGAAAAAAGGGGCCCCTCCTCCAGCACCTGATTCTTCAAGTGAGGTGCCCCCACCATTAACTCAAGATAATGGAGATCAAGCTAAAGACATTGAAATGTCGGAAAAGGGAACCTCAGTTTGTTAGTCCTGTTAGTAGAGTGCCCTCAGTCAGTTTCAAAGTCATTATCATCGACGGGGAAAGATAAGAAGGGTTCAGATAAGCACCAGGATAAGGATCATCGAAAAGAAAAATAATGTGGTGATTATCATTCATCATTTTTCTTCGTTGTCGCCACACCTTTTTCAAGCTTTCTCTGGGAGGTAGTTACAGTTACGTTTCCAATGAGATTCCAGCTGTCCAATTTAATAAAAAATAATGAAAAGAAAAACAAAATATATATTTTCTTTAGAAAAAATTAAATGGCAAAGGCAGCATTCATAAAGAAAAGTTAAAAACAGACTGAGAAAGAAAACGGAGCAGGAAAGTGACAAGGAACAGGATTCTTGGAAAAGTATAACTATCAGTAAATTTGGGTACCAGCCTCAACTCCTAAAATGGGAAAGTTTCTATCAAAATGTATTTTGAAGAAGACTGGTGACATCAGAAAATTCAAGACGGGACAAGCTGTGGTACTGCAGCCCGAGCGTGGAGGAGGAGGCGATCCCGGCTCTGTTTTAAAAATGAAATGTGATCCGAGTGAGATTACGACCATCCCTCCAACTGGAAAGACTGGAAGACCCCTTAAAAGCTGCTTAGTCCTCAGCCGCCCCAACAACAAGCCAAGAAAAAAGGTAAGGTGGGAAGTGCCGGAGGACATCCGAGGTCCCTTTGGAGGATATGGTGGTGGGAAGGATAGTCCAAATCATCGTGCTACTGCTTTAGTTGCAGAGAAATGTAAGTCAAGAGATATTCCACCAGCCAACTTAATTTATTTTACTTTCAAATGAAAACAATTAGCTAATTGATAATTTGATTTAATTAATTATTACAGGTCAAAAGGAGCCCCGCAGAGGGAGAGCTCGTTACTCAGATGTTAAAAAAGGACGATATCCTTCATCCCGTGACCATCACCGCAGCAGTGGTTATCCGTATCACCGATCCTCGCAAAACCTTAAAGGATACGCTGAAGAGTGGGACTTTTAACGCGACCCATATCCCATATCTCTGATCAATCTCCACCTCCACCTCAAAAGTAACAAAAGCCCGTGTTTAGGAATCTGAAGTGAATTTAATTTTTATGAAACCACTAAAAATTACTATTAATAGTTTTTTGTGCTCTGCTAATTTTATATTAGCCTTTTTCTATATTATTTTACTAGTGATTTATTGTAAATACAAAATGTGATGTAGTAAGGCCATATTTAAAAAAAATACAATTTGTCATGAAAAATCTGTTGTTGGTACATTTATTTCATTTTTATTCCAATTATAATAGTTGTCTTTCACAAAATGATTGAAATCAGTGGTGGATTTGCTAATTATTTCTTTCAAGACGTCTGTCAATAGGTTATATTGGCAATCTTGGATGTGGATACCAACCCATTGCATTGCATTAGCGGGGCATCATGAGATTTTGCGTGGTCACTAGTCAAGGTCATACGCTTCATTACACATGAGTTGACCAGATGTCCATGCAATATGCAGACAGATGCAACTGCACCAATTAAATACGCATGTTGTACGTTGAACAGAAGCACTCAATACAAGTCAATGTACACAGTACCTCAAAAAAAATTATTTCAAGATGATAACTCGATCCATACTCCAGTCGGCCTCGTATAAAAACCTACATTAACATTTTCACAGTTCACAGATCAACACTGACATTCACGCATGATATCTACACACGTGTTGCATTGCATCTGCTGAGTAATACTATTTAGCTAAATAACAAGTTGAATAATTAACTTTCTTTTTTCTTGTGAGGTCATGTCCAAGTGTTCGAAAAACATGATCAGTAAGAAGACTTACATAAGTATACTAGGAGCCAGCAACACATTTGTGAAGGACCAGTAGGTTAAAAAATATATCTAATTTTTAATTTACATTTTCAATTTGATTGATTACTTTATAAAGTAATTTAACAAGTTATATTTTTTGGATATTTTTAAAGGTTTATGGAAAGAGGTGGATGGCACGTCATTTTCGGATGGACTAACAACGCCATAGCCAACAAAGACTACTCCCTTCTCAAAGAACTCTTAAAGTTGTTGATATTCACACCCGTGACCCTTCCCAGGTTGAAATCAAATCGGTTCATTATCATTATCAAAAGCTTGTTGAAGGAATGCAAGGATGAAGGTATCAGAGGACTTTGCAGGGTGGTCTTGTACCGCTGGAGAAAGTTTGCCAAAGATGAAGAAAGTGGAGGAAAGGTTATTCAAGTTGAACACCAGCAGCCAGTGGTCACTCGAGGGAATACAGGTCAAAGTTTTGGAGGAGATGCCTCAATAAGTGTTGGGGGAGAAGGTGATCAGTTTGGTGGGATGGTCACCTCAACAGATAACCCAGTGACTTCGATGGTCGCCCAGGAACAAGGTCCCACTCCTCCAGTGACTGGTTCTTCAAGCGAGGTGGCTCTGGATCTTTCGGGAGCTCAAGAATGTGTAGATGCAGCTGGTGGACCAGTTAAGAAATTGAAGCAGCTCCGTTAAAGTATGGAAGAATAGAGATAAGCATGGATATAAGGACCAACGCAAAGAAGACAAGTCAGGTTATCATCAGTTCTCATCTTTTTTCTCGTCAACACACAAGTCCAAGTCTTTATCGAGCTTCTCTGATGGAGGCGGTGGTTCCAGTTCTAGTTCCAAAGTCGCTGCAGCTGCCCAAGCTAAAAAGGATGAGGAAACTTTGAAAAAGATAAACTTGATACAGGGATCATCTTCCTTGAGATGGAAAATTCCTAAAAAAACGTCAACAAATTTGGCTAATAATATTCCCGCTGCGCCTCCAAAACTGTCAAAGTGTCTTGAGAAGCCCAGTGACCTTGAAAAGGCCAAATTGAAGGGAGAAACCCAACTTGATATGCCGGTTTCAGAGAAGTCATCAGGAATTTCAAAAACTCGAGTTGCCCCTCAAATGGAAGAAGCTGCCCGCTTGTCTTCAAAAGTAGATAAGACTCTTAAAAGTTGTCTGGCACTTAAATGCCCGTCCAACCGGCTAAAGAAAACAGTACGCTGGCAAATGGAAGACGATATTCGAATGTTTGACAAGGACTCCATAATAGGGAATAGGTAATGGGGATTTTTGCAGATGAGCTAGTGGAATGCCTAGGAAAAAGATTAAGTCAATCAAAAGGAAGTACTTTGAGTCCCCCAACAATGTCCTCAACTCTGCTCAATCTCCATCTCCAGAGAAACAAATGCCCGTTACCAAAAATTAGCCAAAAGCTATTATAATTTGTCATTCATTGTCGAGTCATGTTATAATTACTATTCATTATTATGATTTGGGAAATTCATATTATCATCAATTTCAATAAGTGATTCAAATTATATCTTATTTTATTTATAATTTCTTATATGTAAAAAAACACAGTAATAAATATTTAGATTTAAATTATAAGAACAAGTGGTAATAATATTTCAAGATAAATTTGCAATAAATATTAGTCACAAGCTCATATAGAGCCGCAAATAGAACTCATTTCATCTCACTCCGCACAATGCACATCCATAAAAAAAATTCTAATATTAAGTTAGTTAATTTTACAATGTTTATAGTTTCTAGGTGAAATATGACATGTACATGTAAAATTTGCAATCATATTTGATTTCATTTCAACAAAGAGTCAATAAACGTATGTACGTTAAATCAATAATATTATTATCATTATCAATCATCACACCACCAAAACATAATAATTGCTTTACTTTAGAATATATTTTATAGCTAGTTATCTGCTTACGTTTTCGGCTGGAATACCAACGTAACTTAACAAGGTGAGTATATATGAGTACACAAAGCTATTTTTATTTGACCAAGCTTTCAAAGTATATCCCAATTATAAAATTACATTCCTTCTAAATAGGAGTTTCTCTAAATTTTTTAGTTTCTAAACTACCACCGATAAACAAATGTACATACATGGTAGTGTTTAGGCCCAACATCCTCCATAGACGAGCACATTTACCAAATGTACTAACTAGATATTCACACAAGCAAAACCACTTAACGAAAGAATTCGCAGAGAACTTGGTAATCTTGTCATGTTGACAATTCTAGATAACTTACCATCATCATCCTGCTTTTGAAGGTTCAAAACCTGCAGCTTACTTAGTTGTTCGAAAATCTTGAAATCCACATTTTCGCTAAAGTGAAACATACCCAGTTCCAATGAAGTGAGTGTGCTCTTGTTACACTCAATCAAAGGAATAAAATTGTCAAATGGCAGGGGACCAAATCCAAATTCATCCACTTTCGCAGACCCACCACAGTGGTCCAGTTTTAATTGGAGTAAGCCTTTCTGCGCCATTATTATCGGCATCCAAGCTTTCCTCACAACATGACTAAGTGAGCCACCCTTAATAGTAATCCTTTTCAACTTTATAGTTTCCAAATCCTCAACCCTGATTTCCGCCACAGGATTCTTGTATAGTTCGCTGTCAATTTTCTTGTCCTCTAGAAAGAGTGAGCAAGCACCTAAATCATCAAATGGGGTCGTATTAACGTCCAAATTTTCAATTGTTGACCGATGTCTCAACAAGAATGAAAAAAATAAACGGGTTGTCATAAAATTCGAGTGTGTCCAGATCTTCAAATCTTTCAACTTTGGGAGGTTAGCGTTGCTTAAAACTCGTATCATATTTCTATCCCTTCTCAAACCTTCCACCATAAATTCAACAGGTAACACGACCACTTCCAGATTTTCAACGTTTTTCAAAAATCTTCCCAAAATCTCATCTTCTCGTTCCTCTTGAGTTGTCTCAACCTTGTCACAAAACCGAAATCCCTCTTTAATTTGAACACGTTCCACTTTTCCCCTTGTTCCAAAATATTCTGCAAAAACTAAAAAGTTTGCTTTCGAAACAAATTCTCCAAAAATCACTTCCTTGACCAAATGTGGATTAGAGAAAGGAATTTCACTTGGTTGTATTGGCATAATGACCAAATTGGATACACTACACTTGTAAAACCTCACATGTTGAATGGGAAAATTTCTACTCAGAAATTTGGTCGTAAGTTCGATCTCGAATTCGATGTGATTATCAATCACGTAGCGCCATTTGGGGCACACCTTTCTCAGCTCTGCTATAGCGTTGTTCCAGTTTGCGCAGTGTTCTTGCTTGTACGCATCTTTAACCGATATAAAAATTAGCTTCCACAACTGCAACATTTACAAACAAATTTATTATACACACGTTCAAAATTGCACCACTTGAGTTTTTTTATGATAACTATAAAAGCAAGGGGGAAAAATGCAATAGTTGCTTACCTCCGGGGGTATTTTTGGTATCCATGGATACTCGCTTTGAATTTCTATATCCATTTTAACCACTTGGGCTGAGATGAGTTACAAAAAACTAAGGATAAGCCCAAACGAGAGAAGAACAAGTGTTTATGATGTCAAATGACTTCAAAAAATAAATCTGGAATAGATTTACAAAATGGATGAGACGACCACGAGTGACAAGCTGCTCACAACTTGGCTGAAGAATAATATGAAAAAGGAATGATATAGCCTCAGCCAGCCCAGTGTTTCTTATGGTTATTTTCTACTGTTATGCATGTATACACATATATGATATTTTGTGGTGTATAATTTTTGTGTATTGAACAATTATAAAAATATATATTCCATTCCGTGCCTAATTATAATGGCGGACTTGAAACTTGAAAAATTATGCCATGTAGCACCGTACGTACGGGTATTGCAAAAATGCTAAATATACACAAGCAAACATACATATCTATGTACATTTCATTATTTTACAGGCTGGCCATGCATACCGTATGAATTTGTATTTGTACACTTCATCAAAGTTGTCAAGCAAATGGACATCGATTCACTTTAAATTAGCGTAACAAGATAAAAGAAAGGAAAGCGAATGATACAAAAGTTGGTTTTTTTTCTAATGAATTTTGTTTTAGCAATTCAAGTCAGTATACCAGTTAGCTCAGGTATTATATTTTTATCGTCCAAATATTTTCTGTGTAGAGCCATTGGGGCATCACGAAAATTGCGTGGTCACTGGCCTATAATACTGTACTGCATTGAGTTGAATTCATAAAGCATTGAATTGAATACATACAGTCAGTACGCTTCGCGTCATAGGTCAATTGTTTCATGATCAAAAAAAGAAGAATGTAAATAATAAGCTTGCGAATTATGAAATAGTTTGAACGATTTTTGGTGCGTAAGTCCGAATGTTAATTGATTATTTTTTTCTTCTTGACATTCATCATATTTTAATAAGTTTCGTCAATGAAGCAAACGAGCAAGAAATTTAAATGCAATTTTAGCAACATACCGATGTAAAAGATGGACAATATTAAATTTTCGATGTGAACAAATTTTCTTAAATTTGATGTTCACCAGGCACCCACACCGTTATCATTAAAACCTGCCCAAATGAGAATTGTTCTAAATTGAATTTAAAAAAATTCTAGTGAAAACGTGAGATACTTTAACTTGAAATTTGTTTAAATATTTTCATATATCTTTTTCAATGTGGACTTCTTGGTATTGGAAATAAAAAAATAAATGAACTCACATATTAAATTAAATTCTAATATTCAATTTTTTGTAAATTGGAACTGAACTGATTTGCCAATCCAGTTCAAAGTTCTGAAGGAAATGCTTCAATAATACCTACAAACGTTCAAATTAGTTACTCAAATGTGTTATCATCGAAGAAGAAAACTGGAAATGATAAGAAGAGTAAGACAAGTGGAAGTATACTAGCCAAATAACTTGTACACACGTCGTAACTTCCTTAATGGCTTTGTACCTAACTTTTATTCTACTTAAAGTTCTTATGCGTCAAAGAGTGTTTTTGGAAGGAATTTACTTGAATTTTGAGAACGAGTTGGTTAAAATCTCTTTAAAATTTAATTTTATTAATAATCTTTCAGAAAAATCATTGAAAATAATGTTGGGTTGGTTATTTTGTTTATAACGTTTCCCAATATCTGCATTTTGTGTCAAGACAAGTCAGTAAACTTATGTCAACAAAATCAATCACAAATCATACTTTTTATCATAACGAATCACCACAACACCTAAATATAATATTTGACAAAACTTATCTAATCGTCGTTATGATGCAGCTAAACATTGCATGATAGCATGTTAATGTACCTACCTAAATTACCAGCGTAACTTTTTTTACAACTGAATCATGATCATTTTACCATACAGTAATAAACCGTTATCATCGAGGCTTAAAAATACTTAACCATAATGTTGAATGTTTAGTAAATGAACGCTTTTGAAACACAATGCGCAGTTAACATAACTTGACTAATTATTGCACTTCAGCAATATTCTAAACTTAAATATTACAATAGAAATAAGATTTTTACCAAGACAAAATTATATGCTGAATTCTCAATGGTAATAGTAAATTTGTAGTAATTTATTTGTAAGGTATATTTTAATATTGAGAAATAAATGGTAGTGCTATAACTTGTCACCTAACCTATTCCCTAATGGACGTACGCATACTCGACTAGACTAGACTAATATTTAACAAAAAAATCAGAGTAAAATTCATCTCCTGATTAAATTTTTAAATACCTTAGTATACATTACATTTATAACATTTATAAAAAATTTAATAACAATTCGTTTAACAATTTTCAGAAGAAAAATATCTAAATTTACCTATTAAAACTAAGTACGATAAATTTATAAGAATTCGAACGCAATATTAACTAAACCTTTCAAATATCTTAACTAGAATTTTTCGCTTTTGCATTCCGTTAATGTATCCAAATTGAGCAGATCCTTCGCAAATTAATTTTTAACATAAACTCTTCCACCATTGATCTTTGTCGATTTTCATTATAATAGTAAATCGACGAGAGTTGCAAGTTGGAAAGGTTCTTTAGACGTTTACACTGCACCAAACGTTTTAACTGTACATTCAAACAAGCAAAACCACTTATTGAGAGCGTTTGGATAGAACTTGGTAACTTAGTCATGTTGACAATTCTGCATAAATTGCCGTCATATTGCTTTTGGAGCTTTAAAGTCTGCAATTTGCCCAGCTTTCGGAAAATCTGGAAATCCACAGTTTCACCAAAGTGAAACATTAACAGTTCCAATGAAGTCAAAGTGTTCATGTTATCCTCAAGCAAAGGAATAAAATCATCAAATGACAGAGGATTATTTCCAGCATGGTTAACTTTCGAAGCTTCACAAACATTTGAAATTGTTAACTGGACTAAGCCTTTCTGGGCCATTATTACTGGCATCCAAGCTTTCCTGACAACATCACTCACGTACGCTCCACCAATACTAATCCTTTCCAATTGGATGTTTCCTAAATCCTGAAGGCTGACTTGCAAAGAAGGGTTCCTGTAAACATCTTTGTCCGTTTCGTCGTCACTAAGAAAACGCTTCTGACCAAAGGTATCGTCAAAAGGTGCCAATTGAACTTGAACATTTTTAACCTTTGTATGTCTTGAAAGAAAAATAAATACTAACTGGGTAACCATTAAACGCCAGTGTGCCGAGATCTTGAAATCTGTTAACTTTGCAAGATTTGCACTTCTCAAAATTTTAATCAAATTTCTTTCCTGTTCCCATCCCTTCACCATTAAATCCATAAATGGGATACTTAAATCCAGTCTTTCGATCCCACCCCAAAACCTGTTCAAAATGGCGTCTTCATCTGATGTTGTCTCAATACAGCCATTATACCAATATCCCTGGGAAATTTTCACACTGTCTATTTTACAAAAATGTTTGGCAAACATTAAAAAGTTTTGTTTCGACACAAATTCACCAAAACAAACTTCCTTGACCAAATGTGGATTAGGAAATGGGATTTCACTTGGTTGTATTGACATAATGGCCAAATTGGATACACTACACTTTTCAATCCTCACATGCTTCATATAGTATTTTGTATTTACAAATTTGGACGTTAGTTTGGCGTGGAATTCGATGTGCGCGTCTATAACGTTACGCCACTTTCTGCACACCTTTCTCGGCTTAGCCATAGCTTTGTTTATATTTGCACAGTTTTCTTTCGTGTACGCCTTTTTAAGCTCGTCAAAAATTAGTGCCCACAACTGCAAATTTTACAAAAAAAACAATTTATTACACAAATACATTTAAAATTGAACCAGAAACGTTTTTTAAAGACGATGATAAATAAATATAAGACACTTGCTTACCTCTGATGGTACTTCTCGAATATTGGGATTATCGCTTTCTATTCCACAATCAGCTGACGTGACTTCCTCCACTCTCCAGTTTGTTTTATCTTCATTCATTTTAACCTCGATTTAGATTATTTAGCTGTTTTTCAAAGTCGATTGAAATTGTTAGCTAGTTCGTTGAAGTCAATAAATATTCGATTTTTTTTAACTAAATTGGGCTGACTGCAAATTTTAGTGTATTTTTTGGAATGAGTCATTTAGCAAAGAGTAACAAGTGTTTGTGATGTGATACACGAGTGTAAAATACAAATCACAGATACAATACAAAACAGAAATGTAAAGATGAGAGAACAAGTGAAGCGAGGTGGACTGAAGAATAAAATGAAAAAGGAGAGTAGTTGCCTCAACGCAATGATAGTATGGTGATGTATGACTGCTTTTGTCATATATACATACATACATGCATATGTACATGATATTTTCAGGATAGATATATAACTAGCTTTTATGCATTACTCCAATTGTGCAATGCCCTTGTCTTGTTTTTTAAGAACAAACTTATCCAGACGCGCATTTTCTGTTTTGTTATTCAGATTGGGATGGAGATGTAGTTGTTACTTGTGTACTACGAACAGTCCCTGAATGGACCTAGTCGAGAACCATAATCATATAGTTGTCTCACCGGCAGAAAGTAACCCGGGATCAACGG
>JAQFZH010002877.1:0-15208 GCA_034695485.1 Entomobrya nivalis | reverse complement strand
ATATTTTGATTTAGAACATCTCAATTAGAATATTTTCATTTATATTTGTTCGGTTTAGAACACCTTTATGTCACCCAAATGTAGCACAGCGAAATTCCAAAGACGATACTTTCACCGAATTGTTTTTCACATGCAAAACTTTTTGAAAGAGTTTTGATGAAATTTTTGGGTTTTAAAACTTTTTTGTAGAGCGAACTAAGCTGACTGATTTGGTTCACAATGGAAATAATTTCCGGTTTGTTGTTAATTTGCAAACGAAAGATGGCTAAGAAAAATAGAATAAAACAGAAGAAAAGGCCGTACACGACTGCTTGGTCTACATTGTGAATTGTGTAGGATTTCCAGTTGAAAAATAACCACCACATTCGACAGAAAACGAAAGGAATGTAGAAACCGAACGATATAAATCGTTAGAGTATTCGAAATAATTTGAAATATTGGCTGGAGTACGAAGAACTTGAAATTGAACGTTTTTGGTTGGGGATAAGGTGCCATGGCTGAGGCACCACTTTTTGTAGAATTGAATGCACTGTAAATACGCCTGATGTGAGAGTCATATCTGATTTTTTTTTCTACTAAAACTTCAACTCAAGTTTTTTTTAATGTATTAAATGTCTGCTTAAAAACTTTACTGCAAGAAATTTTTACTACACTAAAATGAAGAGGAATACGTCGAAAGTTAAAAATGAACCCATATGGGTGAGTTATACCTGAGAAAAATACAATCTGTCAAAAATTGATAAGCCTTGCAACTACTCAGCTTATTTGACGGGCTTTGACTTGGGCCTAGTAGTGCTGGGTTGTGTTTAGTTAGGTCAAGCTCGGTTTATTACTGATGGGAGTGTTGGGTTGTGTGTAGTAAACTAAAGTTTGATTAGGCTTTATATTAACTTCAAAAAGGAAATTCGACTATTTCCGACTAAATTCGACTAGTAAACGTCTACAATTTGAATGTCCACTAAATTGATCTTGATCCGATTTCGTTACTAAAATCAAGACAATAGTTTCTAGATTGACTTACAAAATTCTACAAATAAGATTCTTCTAATATGGTTACACACTAAGACCCATTCGACTCTATTATACCTACCCACATGAAACAATAACTCGGAGTAGAAAAGTACAATCTCTTTTACAATAATCTAGGCTTAAGTTGTTGTGTTCACATTTGACGATAAGAGTCTAAAAGTCATCATTGTTTTTTCCTCATCTTGTACAAAACTGGTGGACAAGGTGGACTGCAATAATTGTAAATTCTTGCAAATTTGCATAGCAAATATATTTACTATTGCTTAGGTTCCGACTTATTCGCACTATTAGTTTAAAATCGATTCCTTAATTTCGATCAATACTTTCTTCTACATATAACTTATTGACATTCTTTGAATTGTGGTCTAATACAAATATTTGGTTATGATATATTTGGTTAAACGAGTACAGACTAAAAAATATGTGGCAACTTACCGATTGTGCTTGGCAATTTTTTTGCCCAATGAGAATTCCACTTATAATTAGTTATTTTTGTCTTAAGCGGAAACACGTGCATCGATTTTTCATCTAATCGTGTCCGACAAGACAGACCCTAACTGAGACTGCACTTAGGTTGCGTCTTCATAAAATGACCATACATAAGATCAGCAGTATTTCATTTAAATCGTCTAAACTGAAATCCTGAAACTTCAAACTAACTTCTTGTTTAAGTAAACTTTTAGATTTTGAAAATTCACTACTAGTAAAATATTTCCAAACAGTTCTAAATTTTCCACTATGTTTAAAAGTAAACATTGCCGTCACTTAATCACCAAGTATTATTTCCTATATTTTCTATACGCACATTTAAATTTTGTATTTTCTGAGCATAAACTAGACCTAAATCCACAATTTGAGCAATTGGTAGAATATAATGTTCTGGTATCCATAGATAATATTCCCAGCTACGATTTATCCCCACCGAAATATCCTGTTTTACTGCGACACCTTGCAAGAAATTTTTTAATATACAAATATCAAAAGAAATTGGACTCCAGATACACGTTTGAAGTTGAGAATGAACCTGTATGGGTGCCTCATAATTGGGAAAAGTACAACCTGTCCAAAAATGAAAAACCTTGCAATTACTCAGCTCATTTGACGGGCTTCAACCTTCCGGAATTCAACCTCAACTTGGAAAAAGACTATTGCGTTTGCATTAATGCAGTATCCTTTGCTATCCAAAAGAATCCTTGGACTTGGAATGTAAATTTTCAAATTGAGTCGCATCTTGTTTATCGGCAATCACTTGTGAGAAATTACTTGCAAAATATATTGGAAACTTATCCCACACTACTAAGATACTTAAGTGTAAGCTCAGAACAACTATCTAAATTACTGCCAACTACAAATCCATCTTTCACCATTTACATTTATCAAATGGAAAAGAATGACAATTTAACCAATGCAGTTCTTAAAATGTTTCAAAAAGCAAAGCACCTTTTCTTTCGTCGTGAGTTCAGTGGTGCTTTAACCAATATTTTGATGATTGGAAAATACTCGCAATCAGATGACTTGGTATCTAAAATAAATCCTAACAACCAAGACAATTTTACACTTACTGTTCGAAAACTCTATATTTCTGAGTTAAGTGCAGTTTGCGTTTTGTGTTTAGAAGCAAGTGAAACGCTGTCAATTAGCCCTAAAATGGAATTTCGACCATCTTATTTATCCAAGGCCGGGATGGGATTTCCTTTGCGACATCAACAGCAAAAAATTAGGATAGCTTCAACCGGGAAGTTTCAGTTCACATATAAATACTTAATGCAATGTGAAGGGTTGAATGGACGATGGACAAGGTTCAAAAATAATGAACTTGAAAACCCCAGTGAACATGTAGCCAATGCTTACGCACATGAATGGCAAAGCATCATGAGAAACTACTCCTACACTATCCAAGTAAAAAACATGGATTGTCAAAATGGGAAAAAAGTTTATCAACGAAAGTCACCCGCTACATTTTGGATGGTAACCACATTGGATTATAGTGGAACCACAAAAGACTTTGGTAACGCCGCTCCAATTACAATTGAAGATAAAATTCAACCTTTAGGATTTGTAAGTTGTGGGGAGAAGGAGTTATCTAAACTGCCATTTAAAGAGTTTTTTAACGTGTATGATAGTATGGTTTGGTGTATGATGCTGATCGTTGTTATGGTAATCACAATTCTTCCTTGCATTTTTCAAATGAATCGTCACCATACTTGTGTAAAATACTTTGAAATGTTGACTAGACGTGTACTAGGCCAAGACGAATCGCTACCAGGGCAAATTATCAAACTAAACACTGTTCGACTTTATTTGGTTGGATTGGATCTTGCTTTGATTGTTTTGATAAATGCTTACAAAAGCGATAACATGCTGAGGTTAAGTAGTCCTAGAGATGTAGTATCTTACGAAACACTGGAACAACTAGTTCAGGATGGTTTCACCACTTATTCTAGAATAATGGATATCCAAATAAGTTCTCCGCAAACAATGTTTGGTTATAATTTTAGAATTTACAATAATGGGCATTTGATGACGAAATTGAACTCATATAGGCTTCACATGAGTTCCGAAGTATATTTTCTGGGCTACTATGACTGGTACAAAAGGAGTGTAAACTTTCTTTTCCAGAATACATTTATGCATGAGTCATTATTCAAATGGATTGAAGAAAGCAATGCGAGTAGCCTATACAAAAACGGGAAACAAATTGCCAAAAGTTTCGTTAATAGTGATGAAAATGTTAAACAATTTAAAGAAGAGTCATTCGACAAAACTTGAAAACTCAAAAATAAAGAAAACAAATAGTCAAGTGTAAATTCTGAAACATGTTAATTAGTAGTAAAAACAATGAATTTATTAACTCTGAATTGCTCAAGATGTTAAATTTAGGTGGAAAATGCAATATTTATATGTAATTAGTGTGATGTATTTAGTTTCAAAATAAAATTGTACTTTAACTTAGGTTTAACTGCATTTAGGTATGCTTATATTAAACTTGGAAATGGTTCAAATGGCATAATTTCCATGCAAGCCAATAATAAATTCAGTTTTTTTTTGGTGGAAGGGTTTATACGGTAAGTTTATTGTGAGGATGCAGTATGAAGCGGATGATGGCATAATTTTAATAATATACTAGAATTTGAAAACATTGTAGTAAAAGTATTTTTAACGATTTTCGTTATAAAACAATAATTATGTATTTGGTTGTTTTTTCATTTAAATTTATATTAATTGTGAAATCAGCATTTTTAAATCAAGTCATTTCATCTTTATAGCTCTCAAATGACGTTTATGCATATTAACAGGGCACGATATTACTTACCAATATTCGTTAATTTAATCAAGATGTTACTGATACTTAGTTTAATTTATAATATAAATACAATTTTAGCCAACTAGTAAAAGTTATTAAAGGGTCAAAAATATATATCTCCTCCTACTTAAGCATACATTTAAATGCAAACCTGTTGCGATAAGAGACCACATAATCTATTTCTGGGCTGATTCCACCGAGCTTTGAGAATAACATGGAAAAGTAATAGCTCACTGCACATGCAAAGTGTACATCGAGCAGAAGCCGTGGGAAAGTTGCAACTCCATCCAGACTTTGGAAATAAGTCCACGAGGGAGAGTAGAGGAGGTCGCCGGGCTGCTCTCTAGAAAGCTCGGATGAACCTGCAACTTTCCCACGCATCTGCATTACACGCTGAGTGAGAGCACTTGCTAGTCTCTGTGCTCCTTGTCTCAATGCTATGTTTATGGAAGTTGTTGAATGACGAGGATGATGTGTATTGTGCAGATAGCGCAAAGGAGGAAGAAATAAAAGCTATAATGTGCTATAAAAATGGAGCTGTATAATGAGCTTACTAGTAAATAGAATACATTTAGAAAAAATGAATACATTTAGAAAAAATGAATACATTCACTGCCAATAATTTAATAATTAATTGTGTAAATAATTTGTTCATTTGTGTATTTTTCAAAATGCATGTGAAGGCTTATAAATACCGTACTTGTTTCTTATGCGGAAATTTTAAACATTCTACTTTAACCATAAATTTTAGAATCCAACTTGTGACAGGTTTTCCAATAAAAATATTTTAAAAGATGGTATAGCGCTATGTTAAACTTTTTGGCTTAAAGTGTGTGCTGTCCATTTTATATTCTTGTAAAATAAATTTTGAATGAGTTGCTACCAATAATTTGATAAAGTGGCTAGCTGCCAATTTATTTGACAAGATATTCGCATAGATTTTGAAGAAAGATTTGTAGATTTCGCCAAACATTTGTAATTGCACAAGGTGTATTATGGACTTTGGAAAATATACAGGGTGGGTTCAAAAGGGAGTCAATACACAGGGCGTATTGAAAACGAGGGTATTTTTTTCCTTTTGCATTAACGTATCTATTTAATACTCAACCGAGCCATTTGCTTCTTACCCACTTTTGCGTCACGCCCCCGCATTTAGCATCTTAATATTTATATAGTCAGCTATTAGTCCCTTTGGCTATCAGTACTGCGCCTTGAACCGCATAAGCAAATCCTCCATCTCCTTTAATTTCTAACATTTAATTATAAAATAAAAAAAACACATTGGCTTCTCTATCCAACTTTTCAACTAGCTCAACTGATTGTCATGATTGTGATCCGAAGATTGTAGATTTAAATGAGCAATTCAATATTTTAATATTTTTTGAATATTTGAATTTAAATATTTACCAAATTAACAAACCGCCTAATTATTTATTTTAATTGGCTAGTATGTTAATTATGGTGGTCTGCTGGTTCTCCAACATTAGTTGACTCAGCCAAACCCAATTCGTATCTCCTGAAATGATCGAACACGCCTTTTATTCAAGTTTATATGTATATTTGAGCTTTTTTTCCATGAAACCTCTATATTTCTCCACGTTTTCAATACACCCTGTAAGTTTCCTAACGTTTGAATACAGGGTGTATATAGACAAGTTACAACCATCGAGTTGTTTTCTACAGGTGCATATTCGCTGAACAAGTGGCAGCAAGGTGTGTAGCTGATCAGCTCCTCTGAGAGTGAGCTCGCTTGCAGGTCCATCCCTGTTTTGACTTCCAAATGGGAAAAAGAAACAAAATGATAAAATTCATGAGACGATACATATATATAATTTAAAGCATGAATTTAAAAAGCAGATGTTAGTGTCATTTTTTTTGGATTTATTGATCAACCACGCTTAAATGTCGTTTTCTAGAACAGAATTTGTCACCAAGTAACACCTGATATTGTACATTTGCGCTTTATGTAACGATGGACTAAAAAACTTCTAATAATAATATAAGCTAAATCTTTCCGTTTGTGGTTGCCTGCACACATGACCACAATAACCTATAATTTTAAAATGAAATATGTTAATTAATGCATGGAAATGTGTTTATTTTTTCCTATAACTTTTAAATTTATCGTTGACGTATATATCGAGCCAGAAAATCATTTTTTGCTAAACGTCGTTTTGATCTGTTAATTCTGTGTTTTTTTAGGAAAAAGAATTAACTGTTGTTATTAATCTTCAAGCAACAACAGTATTCAATTCATTTAATACTAGTTTATTTGTCGGTGGAACCGGCTATAATTCCAAGAATATTTCAAGTATTCAGCAGCTTCGGAAATTTAAATTCAATGGATTCACCTTGACAGAACTACTATCATATTCCAATATCAATATTCCTCGCTTTGCTACTTAAACAAAATATATGCTTGTTATACTTTATATAATAGTATATTAATAATGGAAATTAATAACGTTGGCAGTAAATTAAAATTAATAACAACAAACAAAAGTTATATGGTTTTGTTACATACTGGCGAAAGATAATATGAATGATATTTTTTTGTGGATTTACGCCAAGTATTGCTGAGTAAAAATGTATACATTCCCTATACAACAGAGGTCTATTAAAATGTTGAGAATACTCTCAAAAATATTGTATGACTAAAACATATGAACAGACTGGTGTACATTATTTTGCGAATAAAATGAGTCTACCAAGTAGTATATGTAGTTCAGATCACAAGAAAAACTGCTTTGAAGTTTCCTTAACCGCAAACGGAAACATGAGTTGGTACATTGTATATCTTTATTGTGGTCTATGACGGATTTCTTCGTGTTGGTTGCCTAATTAATCCAGTATGTAAAATGTCTGGGTTACAGAAGAAACTGGAGAACTGCTGCGCAATAATTACATGCACGCAAAATTCTGTGTAGGTTATACTCACTTTTCCACAAATTGTCATTTGGACACAAAAAACAACAATAATATCTCGTTTTCTAGTTTTTTTGTGGTTTTTCTTCCAATATTCATGGAAAAACTAAGTATTCACGACAATCATGTTTAGTTTTTTACTGATAGGCAATCAAGTTCCTAGCCACATCGTTGATAATTATTTCCAGCCGTCAGCACTTCTAATTAATAAGCATGGTTGGGTTTTTTCCTTTATCTATTTACATGATAATGAGTAAACCGAAATTCGTACAGCTTCTTGCGTCTTCAATTTTTTAGTTGAACTTTCACAGTCTTGTGACTTATTAATTATTTATATTAGTACTGTCAATTCATTCAAACAATTCTACAAGCGCTGATATTTCAAAAAGTTTCGAAAGTATTCCTCACTGGGTTCGCAATGAATAAAATAAAATGTATGCTTCTTGTTTTCTATCTTGGACCACAGACTCTACTATGGAGCTTCATCGAAATAACAGCTGCAGACGAGATTGTAAAACAAAACTATTTTAAGAACAATGTTAAAATTGACCCTGTTTTAAAATTCAAAATATTTTATAATTGCAGGACACAAGTAACATCATAATTGAATTTAATCCACATGTGTCTGTTTTTGACCAATACAACCGGTCGCGTTATGGCTGGAAAGATTTGATTCCGTTGATATCTTTAGTATCGACAAGGTTTAGGAATTTATTTATAAATATCAATGTTGACCCGACCAAAACCGCGGACGACGAAGCTTGTGAGTGAACACTATTTATATCGTGTATACCTAAAATAAAATAATTGCTTATAATTAATTTTTCACAGTTGTCAAATCCAGTATGTACTGGTCTGTGTTGGCAGCAGCCAAATATAACTGCCTTCCCACCACAAAAAATCGAGTGCAAATATTTTTAGATGTGGATTGCTCAGGCGCGTTTTACTGCGACTGTCACATAGTAAAATTGATGGAAATTTTCGCCGCAGATCTTGACCAGCATTGCAACGGAACCGTGAGAGCTATACTTTTGTCAAAAAGTTGCACGGATAACGATGAAAAAGTGAGCACTATGTCTAAAATAGCCCAAAAATCAGATAGCCAAGTCATAAGAAGCTACGACTGGGGAATATATGTCTCAGAAACAGAAGAAGAGTGGATTAATTTTCGATGCCAACAAAATAACAGCTTCCAAAATGAGCTTCGTCCAACATTAGTAGTGTTTGTTTACGAAAACTTGGCAGACTTGTTCAAGAACAGTCACCTAATGTTAAATCCGGTCAGCCATTAAAAGTTTTAAGGAGGCTATATTTACGTGATAACAACCAAGAAGATTTTTCCATGAAACGTTTCCTTGATGCGTCGACAAAAGCTACCAAACAAGCAGGACATTTGTACATATTGTCATATGCATTTGACAGCTTCTCAATGTCATTATTTAGTGGGCGTCCTACCGATGGGCGCTACATGGGCTGGTGGTCTTTAGCAGAAGATCCTGGAAGTGGGAATACAAGCAGTTATGTCTTTGAAGAAGTTGTTAAAATATCGGGGTCGAGAGAAGATGAGGAAAATTCGAAAAACTTTGACTGGCTTCGCGAAAAAGTAGTTTTCCATAATGATTCGGTAGGGATTATTGTAAATGGGCGTGACTTTGACAAAAACATTCCTGTAAGTGGTTTCTGTAGAATAATTGGAACAGCCCTTTACTGGGCAACATATGCGGCCTTTAGATATGCTGACAAGTTAGTTGGCTCATGTGACAGTTCATTACAAATAGTGTTTTTCTCTCCTTATACTCGAATTACAAGCAAGAACATAGAAAAATTGCAGATTTATAATACAACAATGTTAGTGAATGTATGGACATCATTTTCACCTCCGAGAATTAATATAGAACGCTTTGATCAAGATTCCATAGAAACATATCTGCAAGACAAGGGAGCGTTGGACAAAAGTTATAAAAGTGGTTGGTATACTAAAACAGACGTAGCTCAATTCAGATACGGTTACTCGTTTCAATTGCATATCTGTGGGTTTTATGGAGACATGGACGCGAACTCGACGAAAACTTTAAGTAACATACTGAACGATCAAAATGGACTGATGTACGTTTTTTATTTTTTCGAAGAGAAAGTGACAATGAGACAAGGTGTGAGAAGTATGTTCCGTGACAGGGTTGTCATGTTCGAAGCTTGCAAAAAAATGATGTTAAAGTTTCGGAAAAATACCATAGAGATCGGCTTTGCACTAATGGGATTTTATAAAGACACCAAGTTTTATACTTCCCCATTGGCAATGCAAAACTATGTCAAGTATATTACATTGTTGAAAAACTGGGCCGACAATCAAACGAATACTGTCATTTATTTTGGTAATATGGATAGTATTGTACCAATTTATTTCTATCAAAATATGCCCAGTGTTGGTTGGTTTAGTTGGGATTCTACCAACAATACGTTCACTACAAAGAGAGAAGAAGCATTGAAAGTTTCCACTTCCCACTACAAAGTTAACAAAACTTTGAGCACAGGAAATGAAAATATTGCAATTGTGGTTGGTGTCTTGCTCGTAGTTTTTGTCCTTGTATTATTGGTAGTAATATTTGTTTTGCGTAAATACCATAAAAAGAATATTTTGTCGATAGACGAGCAACAAGGGTTCTTTAACGGTGATGAATCGGATGAAAATGAAATTTTTAGAGCCAAGTATGACAAGGAAAAATATGAAATATTGAGTGATAAATTCACACTGGATGAGAACCAACTCCTGGGATCCGGTGAATTTGCAAAAGTTTATAGAGGAATTTTACTATTTGAAGATGGAGAACTTGGTGTCGCCGTTAAAACAAATAGTAGTCGTAACTTTCGTAGTGCTCAGTTGAGAGGTTTTTTGGCAGAAATAAAAGTACTGGCTTACTTGGGCAAACATGAGAATATAACCGAGCTTGTTGGAGCAAATACCTCATCGCTGAGTAAAAACGAAGTTTACATTTTTCTCGAATTGTGTCAGTTGGGATCAATTGAGAAGTATTTAAGGGATATTAAATCCTTGATCAACTTACCTCAAAGCTCACAATTGAAAATCTCAGCCAGCGCTAATAAATACATAAACATGTGCACATTAAGAAACCCAATCCTTGATGCATCATTATCAAACGACCTTTACCGTTGGTGTACTCAAATTTGTAATGGAATGGCGTATCTAGCAGAAAAACACGTTGTACATGCTGATCTTGCGACGAGAAACGTTCTGTTAAATTTGAGACGAGAGGCGAAAATTTGTGATTTTGGACTATCTCGTCGAATGTACAATTATAAAAGTTATGGCAAAAGTGGGCAAGAGCCGCTGCCGTGGAAATGGATGTCTCCTGAGGCATTGAGGTATATGAAATTTAATGAGAAAACTGATGTCTGGGCCTATGGAGTTACAATTTGGGAGATGTACTCCTTAGGAAGTACTCCTTACGCGGGTTTATCTTGGGATCAAAATTTTCCTCAAATGCTTGAACGTGGATTTCGATTGGGTGAGCCTGAGTTTGTGGAGAGAGACATGTATGAAAGCATTGAACTAAATTAAACACAATCGTAATAGAAATAACAATGTATCATTAACTTAAAGATTTTTTCTTTATTTAGGTATGCGATTATGAAGCAGTGTTGGAATATTGATCAGGAGAAACGACCAACGTTCTCCAATGTTTTAGCAAGATTAACAGACACCAACGATGATGGAGCTATCCCGGGAAATGTATAACTTGATGGATGTTAAATGTTCGTATCTGAATTTTTTTTGTGTTTGATTTTGATTTAAAATTTGTTTTTGCTCAGTTGTTCCTATCATAATATAAATTTTAGGAATATTATATACCCACAACATTACTTGTATATTTATTACATTCAAATAAGCACTTTATGCGAGAAACTACCAGCGAAGGTTTAAGAAATGTTTCTACTCAAGTTTATGAATAGCAGTTTTACAAATATTTGAAAAGACATTTCTAAACTTTTAAAATGCTGGTAGTAGTCGTAATTATTAATATAATAATTTTAATTATCATTCATTATAGCCGCATTTTTACCCCGAATACTTGGGTGAGCCTGAACTTTCATAGTTTGCTTGCCTTCATACCTTGCTAAACACAATTTATCAGCTTCTTAGATTTTAAAAGACTAATTACTCATATATACAAAGTTACATTTATTCAAAATATATATATCATGGTCAAGTAAGCTTGCGGTTTCATATAATTTGACTAAAATATGCAAGGTTTATGTACTTGGAATATTTTTGTCTAATAAAATAAGGAAAAGTTTGTGAAAAACACGCAGAATATTTTCTCAAAAGAGCAGAATAGAAGCCCAAATAATTAAGCGAACCAATTATAAACTTGTGGTTGACCACAGGTTTATTTGCTTAACCATAATCAGTGGAGGATCAGTAGCGGAATTTCGCCACAATGTAGCGGAATTCCGCTACATTGTAAAATAAAATAAAAAATAAATAATTTAGCTTTAATTTAACACGTAAATGTTTGAAATTACGTAGTAAATTTAGCCCACGGTAGATTTTTTTTGGTTTTTATACCATAAAATGCAAAAACTTTATAGCTTTTAGAATATGGTCACAGAAATTTTCCATCTTTTAAATTGACTCCAGGAATAATTTTTTTGCCCTAAAATTGTTTTTTTTTGGGCTTTTTCATGCATTTTTTTAAATATGGAAAATATTTGTAGTAATATTCTGAAAGCCCACAATTTTCTGCATTTCATGGTATAAAAAGCAAAAAAATCTACCGTGGGCTAAATTTACTACGTAATTTCAAACATTTACGTGTTAATTTAAGGCTAAATTATTTATTATTTATTTATTTTACAATGTAGCGCTATTTTTTAAATTGTAGCATTGTAGCATAATTGTAGCGGAATTCCGCTACATTGTAGCATTATTCCGCTACATTGTAGCATTATTCCGCTACATAATTGTAGCGGAATTCCGCTACATTGTAGCATTATTCCGCTACTGATCCTCCGCTGATAATGCAGCCACTTATAACTTTAAATCAATATGGATTTGTTTGTGAACCAGGTCAACAGGATTAGTTTAATACAGAATACATTTTATGCAATTTTGATACAACTTGCAAATACCAATGCACAAGTTAGCATAGCCTAGTTATGTGTAAAAGGCTCATATTAATGGGTTTAAGGTTCAGTTTAATGTGGCTAGGCTCAACTTATTAATTTTTATAGATAATTGGTTATAATGCAGAATAATTTTTATTTATTTCTGGACAAAATCTAAGTCGGTTTGTGTTTTGTTTTATTTATCAAAGCTATGGTTATGCTCGAAACGAAAAAAAAAACAGAGTATTGACTAATTGAGCTACTAATAATATTAATAAGTAATCGTTCAATTTAATTTAGTTCTGTAAATTAGTCAAGTTATACAAATTAGAGAAACAATTAGTACCACCAACACCAATAGTCGGTTACCATTTACTAGACCATTACACCACAACTAGTAACAACCCATATCCAATAATATTGATAATATATATTGTTTTTGTCAGCTAGGTAATTATTTTAATTTTTAGTTTAAACAAAATATAACTTTTGAAAAACTTTTTTTTTGTTGATTAGATATAGTTTTTTTATTTGTTTTTTTCGTTTATTGGGTCACAAAGTCCCAAATTAGTTAAAAAATTGCTTTTATTACAATTTCTAAACCATGAATATTTCTCAGGTGACCTTCCTTCCTTCAAAAAAACTAACACTGCATCCAATCACTAGGCATCTCCACAAGTTAATTCTCTCCTTCTCAATTAACTGTTTTGTTAAGGGAGGGTCCTCCGGATGTCCGGATGCATGGCAAATATGTACTTTCTCAACGCATTTCCACTTTACCATCAAACCCCACATAAACTACACTTAATATTAAATAATTTATCGTGAACATGTTTGACATGCTTCCTTAATTGCTCTCGAATCTTATATACTTATCTTCTCTTATCTTCTTACATACACCTTCTTATCCACATACTTATCTTCTCCAAGGGCATTCAACTCAATGGCTTTCTCATAAGTCTCCTCCAAAATGTTGAAATGGTCATCCTCCTCATTGGACTTTTGTTCGGAATGTTCATCTGGTAAAATGGCATTGGACGCTTTTTGGGTTATCATATAATTGGCCAGTTTATCTCCTTCAATAAATGGATTGATTAGGTTCTCCGCCGCAGCACTTGTTTTTGTTGAAATACCTATAAAAAAGTAGATTGAATAAATTTTACCTATGAAGAAGACTTTTAAATAAAAACTAATATTGTTTATAATTTTAAAGGGATAGATGTGGATTTACATTTATTTGTGACATGATTCCTAATTCTCCTCCAAACTTGACTCGATTTTCTGGTCACGTCAATAGTCTCCTCCACAATTTTCCTGTCATCTTTACTATTAAATCGGGTCAAATCTGAACCCTCCTGGGTCAGAAGGGGGTCAAAAGTCACATGTTAGCTTATGGGTAAAATATGGTTTGGTGGTTTAAGTTTAAGTAGCACTGAGGGGAGGCAATAATATAGTGGAAATGTACTTAGTCGACACTATACAGTGTCGAAAATATATAGACGAATTTATTTTGTCGACTTGATTTTAGTAGTCGAATGCGTACTTAGTCGACCGTATAAAATTAGTGACCCATCACTGAGTTCTGTAGAATATGGGTCAGTACAATATAGTGGAAATGCTTAAAGTCCACCGTTGCATTAGTCGAATTTTTTTAGTCGAACGGATTAATTAGTCGACCGAATACTTAGTCGAAATTTATTAGTTGACGAAGCATTAGTGGAAATTTTTTTGTCGAATAAAGATTTAACGTGTCAACGTCATGAAAAGACATTTATTTATAAAATTGCTATCATTTATGAAAAGTCCTATCTACCCGTGCCGATTTCGTTTGATGCCAGTAAGAGTGAACTATTAAATTCAATATATTGTATTGTATGGCTGAGCCCCAAACTATTCTTGAGGTAAATAGCCATGCAGGTGTGAGGTTTGTGGTTTGTGTCTGTTTTAATCAACATTTTCAATGTTACATACTTTGGCTAATTAGGCAGCATTAAAATATATCTTAGCTTACGTATGCTTGTTAATTGGAATGTTATCGCTAATTCTGTGTAAGGATTGATTGCTTTTATTTAGCACCAAATATAAGGATAAAGCATTATCAACCATCAATATGTACATAATTTGAATTTCCTGACGATATGGAAGTTAAAAACATCAGAAACAAAAAGATATTTTTTAAATAGGCGTTGTTGTTTTTAGTCGCTACAATGTTATGCTTATACTCTTGACATTATCAATTTAGCAATTATGTCGATTATGGAAAAGTGATCGAGAAAGAAGGACTACGAAAATATACCTAGTGAATTTGCACATAACGAAACTTTATACTGAGATTTGACATGCATCATTGTTAATGTTAAGCTGTTCTATGTTGTGTACCTAACATTTAAAACTTTAGATAATCTTCATGTAACGTAGCACGAAGGATTAAATTTTCAAACGAACGAATTAAAATAATGAACACTAACACTGTTCACGCAGTCGACTAATTATGCATTCGACTAAATATAGAGTCGACTGATAACAAATTCGACTTAATTCGACAAATTTGCAATGTCGACTAAGTATACATTCGACTAATAAAAACGAGTCGACTAAAAAAATCGACAATATATCTTCGACACTGTATAGTGTCGACTGAGTGCATTTCTATTATATTATTGCCTCCCGTGGAATATAGGTAGTGTTTCTATACTAATTGTTATATTCGGGTTTCGAATGAAGCTACAGATTATGTAATAATAATGTAGTAGTTTATTGATCATACTCAGTAGAAGTACAAAGGCGAACTGAATCATATTTCTCATGTACAATGCAGTATCATTT
>JAQFZH010002876.1:0-15212 GCA_034695485.1 Entomobrya nivalis | reverse complement strand
TCATTGTCTGCGTGCAAGTACGGTAGTACACAGGAATCATTTTCAAGTAAACCAAGTTACTTGAAATTACAACAAACATTTTGTTGCTATTCATTTTTCAAAAATTTGTGTGTCATAAACAATACATTGACATATGTGTGTGTCATTTGTGTGTCATGACTGACAGATGCAGTTGAAACGTTGACATTATAAAAACCAAGCTTATATCAAACCATGTCCTCTAACATCGTTGAAAATCCACTAATTGATAACCAGAGGGGATGGAAAAGATTACATTCCACAACAATACATTATGTTTTTATACAAACACTGTGTCACCTGAGCACAAACACTGTGTCACCGCATGTCTCAAAAAAATCATTTCAATTCCAAGAATTCTATGGACTTCAAAACACTAATGTATGCCCTAATAATTCTATACTCAGGGTATGAAATATTAGCTCTAAGACTGCAGGAACAGAACAAAAAGTATATATGCGTTGAGTTTGATTTTATATATTTGGCGATCAAAACAAGTGTTCACAAACATGTTTTTGAAGTAAGCTCTAAAAACGTGTTGCTAAATAATGACGCTATACATAAAAGATCTAAAAAAATCCACGTATGATTTTTCACTTCTTGTACAATAATATATCAACAAAAGTTTTTGTTAAGGTGTTCTTTGCCATATGATTTTTGTTATTTCAAAGCTTTTAAAAACAAGGTGATTCAACATTATTCAAATTAGATGGTCTTTACATTAAATTGTACAATAAATTAAAATTATATTGATGATATAAATTCTGAAATATATATTTTTTCTTATTTTTCCAATGCTTCTGTAAAACATCAGGTTAGTTTTAAGAACGTGTTAATATTAATAATACGAAAATATTTGGTTTGCATGTTGCATAAAATATTACTGAATGAAGTTAAAGATGATTATGATTGATTATTATTTACTGACGTTAACTTCACATGATATTAAAGTTGAATTTTGGAAAGAATTTAAGAAAGATAAACATTCGTTGATTGGATATTGAAGGTTATACAACTTGTCAAAATACGGTTTTACACGAACACAAAATGGTTTGGGAATATTAGTTTAGCTCTATCAGCAGCGACATTGTTTGCATCAATTTGGGTTAAACTATGAGAGCATGATTGCATATGAAGTAACACTTATATTTCAAACTCGACAAACAAATACACTAGCAACCGTTCCTTATAATGCATTATTTTAACAAATATGCCAAACCATTAGGTAAACTGTAAACATTTTTACAATTACTAAAACGAAAGACGAACAAACGACTATTGATACATGTAAACTAGGACACCAGCCTGAATATTGTTAAACCAAAGTTTTTAGTGACAGACCGTAGACGTAACTTGAAACAATACAGGCTCCATTTATGTTCATATTCTGTTAGAAGAAACATTGAAATAGAAAATGAATTTGCACGCAAACTGTTTTCTTCCCAAGTTAGACTGCTCATTTGACAGCAAAATAGGGCATACCCATTATCCTTACATCTATCTGAACTTCAGCTACTACTTCTGCTTTTCACCGTTTCGAATTTCTGTTTCCCCATGTAAATTTAACGACGTGGAAGACAATACAACCCATGCGTCTATTCAATTTAAATCTTGGTTTCCACAGAAAATTCTTTGTGCTCTAAGTCAATTTCTTAGCATGTTCTGGTTACTTAAAAGATCAAGCGTATACAATCCCCAAAACTATAATGATCCTTCATTTTACGTTGGGTTTTTTCAACATTATTTAAATTTTTTGGTTAAAGTTATTATACTCAAAAGGATTTGGTGTAACCAGAACGACTACTATAATATAATCAATTTTTTGCACAAACCCACAAAAATATTATTGCAAGATATTAAATATAAGTATGTGATATATTTTTTCTGTTGCTTAAATATTGGTATATCTTTTTTGTCAGTCATCGGTGGTATTTACATGCAACCTGTTGGAATGCCTCAAAGGTGGAATTGTACACAGTGGTTCCAGAAAATGGCAACGGCGTCTAAACAAGTTTTTCTATTAAATAGCTTAAAGAATGGTACTAGTATATTAGCAGTTTACTATTGGGAACAATATATTTTGATTCCCCTTGCTACAATAGGGTTTGTACAAAGGCATATGCTTACATGTTTTTGTGAGTTACATATCCTTTTATCTGCGTTTACGTTGTGGGTAGCAGCCAGAAATTTTCATCAAGAACTCAATCGAGATGCTACGATACAAATGTTTGGTAACCACGACAAGGTTTTCAAAACTAGGTTTAATTGGGATACAGTTCTTGAAATGTATACTGATTTACATCAGTTATCTCATCTACTGAACAAGCTGGTTGGAACATACGTTACGTTGTACCTGATAGAAACTACGCTTTATAATTCAACAATGCTGGATAACTTTTTCAAGTACTTTAAAAGAGGCGACTGGGTTGGACTGTCAAGGTACGTGGTACAGATTGGGGAAATTGGCATGAGTTTCTGGTTCGCTGCTGATACCTGTCATAAGGTAAGTAAGTCGTTGTCAATTTATTTACGAACTTGTTTTGAGTTTTGTAATTACTTATCTGATTCGAAATTATAGACAAAAATACTGAAACGTTGGTTGGCGGTACCATTAAACCGAAAAGATATTTCTAGTGATCAGCTTCAAGTTGTTTACGACCAATTGAATAACAATGAGATAGGAATTCAAGGAAATGGCGTATTTACGATTACATATGGACTGGTGGCTAATGTAAGTACAACAATTTTATTTGACAAACTTACTTCAGTTAATAGTCATGTTTATACGTAATTTTATTGAGTTTTATGAATTCTTCTTTTAAAGGTTTTAGGATTAACAGTGACATATTTCATTGTCTGTGCACAACTTCATTGACGTATAGTCATCATCAAAACAACACTTTCCATTGAAGTAAGACAATAAATTACACAACAAAGTATTCTGAGCTACGTTTAAAAAACATTTTCATATAACCACCCTTATATGCATATCTTTGACGTTTATGTACAATAAAACAATTCATCTACTTCAAGATCATAATCATAAAAGACTACTTGAACTATTATGATTATAAAGAAAGCTACGGTAAGTGAACTCTTAGAATAAATCTACTTTTTGTAGTTATTTAATGCACTTGATATAAAATAAAACGTTTTTGAAAGAAATTATGCTAAATAGCCTACGACCCACCTATTCCTAAATGCTGGGTTTCTATGGATGGGTAATGGGTGCATTTACTTCAATCAAACCATCTTGGTCAAAATAATCATTTGAAATATACTCATAACATTATTTGTCGAATTCTAAACCTTTTTGTGACATATGCAGAATATCATTTGCTCAAATACGCACGCATTTTATAGATACATATTAGATTAGATAGCAGCAATCATTATCTTAAATTGATGTCTTGCATATAAAATAATACATAATAAAAAATGTTTCATAAAAGAAAAGGCTTTTTATGAAGACTAGACGTCCAATTCGAAAATAAATGATATTAAAGAACAATATGTAAGAGATAGTGGCATAGTTAAACGTTCAAGTTAAATGTATTCCGTTAGTATTAAAGCGAGATAAATCATTTTGATGCAGCGCAATGTTTGCAAAAAAAATACTTCTTCTAAATGTGCTGTGCACCAGTCGTATAGATTAGTTAACAAAAGAGAAACTTTTAAAAGACTATATGTTGTATTGTATTGCACAATTACAGTTATAGTCAATATATTGGACGAACTTTTTAGTTAGCATTTCCGATAGCTGTTTTAATAAAGTTTGACTGCCTTATTCTGTGTATATTACGGGTCTCTATAAAATATTCTTATACTAAAATATTATTCTAAAGTCAAGGTTAAGGAACTAGAGCTAGTGGAGTATGAGTGCTGCATGTACTAATGTAAAAATGGAAACCTTTACCAGATTGATGAAATCTGATCAATGTCTGACGTAAATCAGAATAAATGTATTAATAATTGAATTGGCTTCACGTGCTGCTAATATTGATCTAGTACTGTGTAGAAATTCAAAGCATATATGTACTGAAGTACGATAAAGACATTATAGTAATGGCAAAAGTATGCATCTCAAGTAAAAATTATTATAATGGCAAGTAAATGATGCAAATTTACAACATTTTTTTGACATAGACATATGTATGCATCCTTACTCTGAGTTTCGTTTTAAGTTTACCACAATAGCAAGGTTATGGACTTATCCAAACCCTCAGCCAAAAATGATAGAAACGTACCAGTTCCAATCTTGTAGAATGGATACGCTTCCTCCACATAGAATGTTTGGCAACTCTCAACAAATTTTCTATACATGGTTTTCCGGGCAACCAACTTTTTACTCTCTTCTGCAAACCCATCCGAGAGAGTTGCAAGCTCAGCAAACATTGTGCTCTCACATGCAATAATGATGACAGGAGTAATTATGCAACATCCAATTATAAAAAATGAAATGAAGCCATCCTGAACTATAACACTGTTATGCTTAATTACCAAGAAAACCAATGCTGCGAAAGTTGTCAAACAAGTCACATGATGAAATGCCAGCCAGGCTGAAGCCACAATGTCGTTCATGAGAACGTTGAACAATCGAATGGTTCTGTACTTGTTCATCACATCGGAATCATCAAGTTCACCGTAGAATTTTGTTTCCAGAGTGACCTTTCGAGGTGTTTGTCTCAACGCATTCTCAGGTGTAAGATCATTCAAGACTAGCATAGTAGTTTGGTAGTATGCAGCTCCTAGATAAAGAAGAACGACCACCATGTTTACTGAACCGTAAATTGCGACCCAGATCAGAATTATGAATGGAATGAATTTCATTTCAAATTTGAGGTCGACTTCCAGCCACTCGTATATAAGTTCATGTGTAGCAGTGTTCCGAGATGGTATTTACCAGGTGGGAAATATAGTGGGAAATAATGGGAAATAGTGCCCAGCAAAATTTTCTGGTTTTTGTGGGAAGTGGGAAATATGGGAAATACCAGTCTCATCGCTTAAATGATAAGCACAATCATTTAAAAAGTACCAAAATGCTCTACAATTTGTTCGTAAATCAGATAAAAATGTTATTCAAGAATAAATATTGGTGTGAAAACGAATTTTTCTTTGGTGTACAAATATAGCCTGTATCACATGTAATGG
The DNA here is from genome assembly GCA_034695485.1 of Entomobrya nivalis. NCBI lineage: Eukaryota > Metazoa > Arthropoda > Collembola > Entomobryomorpha > Entomobryidae > Entomobrya > Entomobrya nivalis. The sequence goes on along the minus strand of JAQFZH010002876.1, from coordinate 10,043 downwards.
TGGAGAAAAATACATAAATACAAAAACGAAAGAAATCCAGTGTGTTTTTTCAATGAGCTAGTAACTTGCTTAAAATTCAATGTAACGGTGTTCTGGAGCCATGGAAGGTTAAGAATCCATAAAGACAGACCCATACTTGAATTTTCCAGTATATTTCCCATTTAACATAAATTCCCGGTATTTCCCATTATTTCCCACCTGGGAAGCATTTCGGCTTTTCCAAGTGGGAAGTAGGGAACACTGCTTCAACCATGCCTTATTGCAGCCGGTCTTACTTCAACCCCTTCTAGCAATGGAACACACTCCCTTCATACAACCCCTTGTAGCAATGCACCCTTCTCCCTTTCTGCAACCCTTTGGAGCAAGGCGACCTTCTCCCTAACTCTAAACTTTTTTTCTTAAATCGGTTAAATCTTTTCAAATATCTCTCTATTTTCAAATCTCTTCTCTATCTACAAAATTTGCAAATTGTATTATTGAACGTAATGTCAAATCACAATAAACAACTTCTTGAAAAAATCTTCTCTGCTGGTTTCTATTGGTCATTAGATGATTGTATCAAACGTAACATGAATTTTCAGTAAGTGGCACGAAACCTTAGCTGGACAGAATAAAAACGTACTGAAATGAATAGCAGTTAAGCGATATCGAGTTTGATTTTAGCTTAGTTTAACAAAGTCGATCATAAGTTCCTATTGATAGATTCATTCTTTATGTTTTTATTTAATGCATCTAAAACTAGTTTTATTAAATACGATTTTAACGAATACAATTCCAAAATCATTTCAATAAATTCGTCGTTATCTTATATAAACGAATTCGATCTTGAGCTTGTCTATGCCAATTTTATCTTAAGGTCATTTAAACCAATTCGAGCTTGATTTTATTCAAATGAACTTGATCCTGAGTTCAATTAAACGAATTCGATCTTTAGCTAATTCAAATCAATTTGATCTTGATTTCATTTAAACGAATTTTACCCCAATATTTTTAAACGAATTCGATTTTTTAGCTTACTTCTTCCTATTCGTTCTTTAGCTTATTTATTACAATTCGATCCTTAGCTTATATAAATCAATTTGATATTGACTCCATTTAATCGAATTTGATCCTGAGTTTATTTAAACGAATTCGATCTTTCGCTAATTTATACCAATTTGATCTTTAGCTAATTTAAAAGAAGTTTATCTTGATTTCAGTTTAACGAATTATAGCCAGAGTTTATTTAAAAGAATTCGATCTTGAGCTGATTTATTCCAATTCGATCTTTAGCTTATTTAATCCAATTTGATCTTGATTTCATTTAAACGAATTTGACCCCAATATTTTTAAACGAATTCGATTTTTTAGCTTACTTCTTCCTATTCGATCTTTAGCTTATTTATTACAATTCGTTCCTTAGCTTATATAAATCAATTTGATATTGACTTCATTTAATCGGATTTGATCCTGAGTTTATTTAAACGAATTCAATCTTTAGCTTATTTCTTCCAATTCTATCTTTAGCTTATTTAATCCAATTTGATCCTGAGCCTATTTAAACGAATTCGATCTTTAGCTTATTTATTACAATTGGATCTTTAGCTAATTTAAAATAATTTGGTCTTGATTTCATTCGAACGAATTAGATCCTGAAATTATTTAAACAAATTCGATCTTTCTCTTATTTTTTCCAATTCGATCTTTAGCTTATTTAAACCAATTCGATCCTGATTTCATTGAAACGAGTTTGATGCTGAGCTCATTTAAACGACTTTAATCTTTAGCTCATTTAAATAAATTTGACTTTCATCCGTTTAGGATTAAAGCATCTAAAAAGCACAGAACTAGCATTATAAACTGCTATTCTTATTCTAACATTTCCAAAAATCATTTCATAAGTTGATTTAAAGTGATTTAAAGTAATCATTTTATTTTAACCAAACTAATATCACTAGTCTTGTATTAATAAAAATAAACTTTCGTAAATGAAACCGTTTTGTATGTATTTAAAGTTTTTTATGTCCAGGCTGCGATTTTTTCGTTGTGACCCCTATGCTTGATGGTACTGAAAATTAAATAAATGCCGAATTTCCCACTTCATTTCCCATTTACCATAATTTCCCACTATATCCCACATTTCCCACTATTTCCCACCTGGGAAGCATTTCGCTCATTTGAAGTGGGAAATAGGTAACGCTGATGTGTAGGCTCAATAGGATGAAATATACAAGCCATTAATCCGAATGGAAGGAACAGTGAAAGATAGTTTCCAAACATAACGAGTAGTTCTCCCATGCGAATTACTTGCTTATGAAATTGGTCGAGCTCGATATTTTTCTCTCGAAGTTCGTCTAAACGTATTGAGAAGAAATTATTGCAATGTTTTAATAAAAATTACATTTTTTTGTATTATTACAGGTTGCTGTATTACCTTGCAAATTGGTACTGAAGAGAATCAGTTGGTTGAACAAAAATATGATATTATCCAGACGTTTTGATATAGTAATATTCATGAAGGTCAACATTATGCCAATCATCAATTCCGCCCATGTTATAACCAATTTTGCAAAGAAATATGGGTCTGTATATTTTCCATTTTCTTCAAATGGGTTTAGCTTTAAGTATATTTGTATCATTAATGCAATTGGGTAAAAATGAGCACATATAATACCAAACTGCATGGTAAAATAGATATATTTGTTTGCAAGGATAACTTCACACTTTTCTTTATCCCAATCAAAGTGTGCTGCTCCGCAAATTTTTAATAGTCGGAACCTGAAGCCTATCTGCTTAACCATACGTTTAGACAACATTTTGGGATTCTAACTTGACAAAGATGCACTGTACAACGTAATGCCAGAGGAACTTGATCAAAACTGTATGCGCTTTATTATCCTACATTTTTGATATTGGAGATTTTAACTTTAAAAATTCGCTATTTGTTTCGTAAGCTAACTTAATGTGGCTTTGGTTATATACTAAGAATATATATGATTTTTGAATATAATAAATTCCTTTTTTGACTTTGATATAATGATTACGCAATAGATATTCCTTATCGGGTAGCTTAAATTTGGTATAGTGTTAGGAAAACTTAAGATAGGATAGTCTTAGAAAAGTCAATACCAGACCAATTTTAGACAAGTATTTTAAATTGACAAGCGGGTGGGTTTTTAAATACATAGACGTAGCTCCTTACATGAAATGTAAGGACTGCTTGATAAAAATTGCGAAATAAATATTTCTTTCGATTTATTTTAAGTGAAAGTCAAAACCGACAACGTCAAATTCAAAGTCTACATACAGGTACAGACAAAGCTCATTTCTAACCAAATATGAACCGTTGTCTGAAATATTTGTCTTGAAATTTACATTATTAGCTTATTTGATTTTACTAAACGTAACCTAACACTAACACTTTCATCAAAACTTACCAAACTGAACATAATTTAACATTTTTATTAGTACTTAACACGACAATTGAAAAAACAAACTAAGGAGATGCATTAAGTATATTCAAATACTAGTGATAAAGTTAAGTAAATGTAACATATTAGTTTCTGGCTGATAAAAATTTACAAGTTACATGATCGACTATTTTTAGGTCGGCTATATTTCAAAGCACACAACAGTATTTTATGTAAAATTTGATCATAATTTTTTTTGACTAGATTATTTTGACTACGCATAATCGATTAAAACATGGACACTAAATAGCAGTAGACTTTTTTATCCCGTGCCACCACCAAATAATATTTTTCCTTGTAAAGTCCCTAAAAGAGAAAAAAAAACTGCCATTCCAACGAATTTATAATGCTTGAATACAACCTTTTGAATGTTTTTGGCGTTATCATTGTATGTATGACGTTAATTTTTTTGATAGTCTTGCTCTATTAATTAAGCTATTAACATTGTATCCCTATAGAGCGTATTCCTTAGGAAGTATACAAAAAGGGTCAGTTTGCAATAATCCTATAACTGGGCTCCGCGATTCGATTACACCTAGCCCTAAATTATAATTATATTTTACATTTCCAAGCTTAGTCATTATTTCAGCGTGTGTTCGTTTATTTAGTTTTTATCATAAATAAGCGTATGAATACCGGAAATATACATTTATTTAGGACTTACATGATGTATCAATTGACCAAATACGTAATTAAAGCTAATAAAACCTTTAGTTCTATCAATTCCTACAAAAAAAAAACATATATTCAAAACATGACTTAAAATAATAAAATATTAACGATAGTTCATTTTGTGATATTTTCAAAATACAAGCATTCTTGTTCGCGTGTTCACAAATTTAAAAATTACAAGCTACATAATACGTGGCACGACGCTTCGCCAAAACGACGTTTGACCAACGTCACTTCACCAAAATCAGAATTTTGGGCGACGACACTTGGCCAAATTCAGTTTTTTCATTACCGACGTTTGGCCAAAAAAATAATTTATGGTTAGCGACACTTCACCAAATCAAAAAATACGACATCTAGCCACAAAATGTAAGTTACAAAATATCTGAAATTACAAACAACGTTTACATTGTATAGCATTGTTCTCAGTCATTATATTTTTAGTACAAAATATTATCCACGTGTTACAGATTTATTTCTGATCACAATGATTTTTTTTACTTTCACTGTCCACTTACATATATCCAAAACATCTAACTTATATTTGTTCCCAAATCGTGAATTATATATTATATTCAATGCATGATATGGGATAGAAATGATGTCGGTCTGACAGCAAATATAAAGGGAGTATACAAATTCCTTTTTTAAAGCCTCCTTCTTATTATGAGCAGCGAATTTACAACAGTAGATTTTGTAATGTAGCGACAAAAATTGTTCTCGGTCAAATGTTTGTCAATGCGGTTTCAAGGAAGCTGACAGTATTTTTTAAGTTTAAAACTCATTCAGTTAGGAACAATAAGCAAGCAAAACTTGGCATTAGGAGAATGCTAACTTCCAGAGTGATAAAGTCGCTTCTGGTAGGATTGATTGTAATTTAATTTATATTTTTGTTAAACACGATACGTATTCATGGACATTTTTAAACTTATCATAATTTAGGAAATAATTGGCTAATCGTCGTGCGTCATTTTTATTACGTTTGGCCAGACGTCGTAGACATATTTTTGTAATTTGGTCAATCGACGTATCTGAAAAATAGTTATTTGGTCAAATGTCGTGCTTCAAGTGGCAAGGTGATTTTCTTCAAAAAAATGCAAATTTGGTGCAAAGTCGTTTTGGCGAAACGTCGGACAATCACATAATAACATGTATTAAGACTTAGAAACTGGATTTCCTAGTATTAAAACTGATCATAAGAAAAAATAAAACAACTTCCTTACTGAAAAGTTCAATTAACTGCAATGATTCTAAGTACAAGTTCAAATTTAATACGAAATCTTTAATTAAAATTTTATCAAGTAATAACATATTTAAGACATCATTTTAAACATTGAATTGAATTTTATGGATCGAGTGAACATCGAGTTTAGTCTTTAAGAGTTTAGCTGTATGTGTAATAATTGTCTAGTACAAAAATACGCTGGGTATGCCAATTTTTACAGTACCAAAATGTTCTGTATACAGTCAACACTTTGAAGCAGTACACTGACAGCAGCAGTAAGGCCACAATCGGACAAATTTTGAAAAATGTTAGGAAATTAGAAATCAACGATCCCACAGCTGCAATCAATTTTTTTCAATGTAGATTTGTTCTGTTTTTTACATAAATACAATATAATTGCCGTAAGCTTTAGCTCACTGACAAAAAAACAATTCCTTGAAATGTATACTTGACTACAAAGTGTTTTCGGAGTTTTACATGCATTTATTAAGAGACAAATTATCTATTCTATTCAATATCTGTTTGAAGGCTTGCATGCATTTAAAATTAACCCTTGACAAACTTTAAGCAGACTTTTGAAGTAGAGTCATACGGTCAGATATATGATTTAGGAACATTTACACAATTACATTGACCTCTACTATTTGTTGATCAATGTACTAAAAATATTTGTGAAGTTTTACATTAAAATTTTAAATTAAGGTTCGCTTTTAATTTGAAAGCATATTTTCTGAATTTACCTCATCAAAGTTGCCCTCCGAACAGTATTTTGGCAGTCAATATAACCTTGTAAGTGAAGTTACGCACACAAGAATAATATTGCTCTTCGTATTCTAGAAATAACAAAGAATTATATTCCAAGAATAACTGAAAGCTTAAACTGTTTAAAAAAAATCAACTTCAAATTCATCTTACGAAATGTTTAGCAAAACTTTCTTCAAGTTAATAAGTGTTGTGTTAAAAACCAGTGGATTTCTTAATATGACACAACTTCGATTTGACAACAAATCAAACCGAATAACTTATGATGGCTCAAAAGTCACTCAATTAAAACTTTATCGAAATGCAACTTTGTGCATTTTGTGGTATACTGGACTCTTATGTCAAAATATACTAGCTTATCAAGAAAGGAATATTGACAAGGTGAATCTAGGACTATGTTTTGTATTTGGATCATCAATACCGATGACACTTCTAAGTGCGTCTGTTTTGTATTCCAAAGATTTGTGTCAAATTATAAATGGCCTGATCACGTTTTTCGAATATTTACACAGTAAGTTATAAGTCCTAAATAAGCAATGCATATATAAATTTTATCCCGAAAAAAATTACTCATTTGCTCATGCATTTTATGATTTTTTTAGAAACGTATGGCGCCAATATAAAGGTCAACAAATTTAAAGTCAACAAATTCCACGACGCAGCATCCATTTGTTTTATTACAGCCGTGTGGGGATTCAATCTAGTGTCTCTGATATTTCTGATGTTTGATCCGCTAGGAGTGCTATTGGTTGGGTCAGTGATTTCAGCTAAATATTTGTTTTTCGGTAGCAAGCAGATTTTAATTCTTTCAAACTCCTGCATTCTGTCGTGCTTATTAGCAAGCTGTCTTATTTTTGGACAATTTGTTTTGATGTATGGATATTATGTTGTCTGGTTTTATACTACAGAACTTAGAGTTAACATGCCACCGTCTAAATATAAATCTCATGGTGGCCTAAGAGGAACCCCTGATAATTTGAGACACATATTTGTAGCATTTAGAGTTTTACATCAACATGTAATCAGTGTGTTTGGTCCGTATATTCTCATTTGTAATGCAACTTTTATGATCAGTGCTGTTTATATAAGCTTTGTATTGCTCAAGTATTTTGAAAAGTTGAAACTGTATGCTGCTTTACCCTTAATTGCTGGGGATATTATTGTTTTGAGTGCATGGACCGGAATAATGGAAATTGGAATGATTCTCTGTACTCGAGGTAACAAGGTATTAAAGAGCTGGACTTCAAAAGATTGGGGATCGAATGAAGAAAATGTTTCAATGCGGAAGTTTCAGAATTCCTGTAAACCACTGTTGTTGTCGTATGGAACACAGTTTGTCATACGGAATGGAAGTTTGCTTGTATTTTATAGAGGTGTAATTAAGGGTACATTTAGAGCTCTACTGACGGCAAAGTCGAACTAATGATCAGTAAATTTACGCAAATCCAAGTCATAAATTGCTTTCTTGACTCAGGCATGAAGTCTTGATGGAATATGAAAATTAAATTTAGGTAAAAAAGGTAATTAAAGCTATTTAATTTGGTTAATTAAGTTAAATATAAGGTATGGGAAATAAAGCAGTTAGTATACATAGTAAAAAAAAATTTAAGCCGGTCACGGTCATATGTTGGTAAAACTTACGAAAATAAAGTAATTATTTTATGCTTACGAACAACTGTAGACGTTGGAATGGTTAGATGGGACTTATATATATGTAACTTATTGTTTTCAGAAATTCCTGACAAGTAAGAAATAAACTGGCAATGATTGAAATCTTTTAATTGGCGCACTAAGTATAAATTATGATATAAGAGTATTTTTAACCAATATATAATATGATTGAATTTATCCATCTAGTTATATTTTACAAAACATTTTTTTTCATTTCTACCTAGCTATTATATTATTATACGCGTATTTTAAAATTGACTTTTATTTCATATCATATTAACATGTAATATGTAGCTATCTATAAATAACCAATGAATAAATCAACGAGGCAATTAAAAAAAGCAATTTATTTTGCTTTTGTAGAAAAAAACTTGTTTGGAAAGTTTTTAAATTACAGCTGATTAAGTTAGTATTTGAAAGGTAAGCGCTTGATGACAACAATTCTTGTTGGTCGAATGTATTGATTTCATCGTATTTTGTCTTAAAACAAACTAGTTAATGGAAACCAAACTATCGAAAAAACATTTTGTTCTTGGCTTTCGTGAAAAACAATTTTTTTATTTTGTTAGGAACAAAGTGACAGTGCAGCAACTTTACTCTTTCAAGTCTTGGATTTTTCCACAAAACACTAACTAAATTCAAATTTTAAGGAAACTTTCCAAAAAACCATCTCAGATTTTTGTTGATATTATAACGTAAAACATTTAGAAAAAAACTAAATATGTACAAAAGACAACTTCAAAAGAACAGGTAGGTTATTTTTAGACAGTTTTCAGACGTTAATTGACAGTTGTATTTATTCTTAAATTAAGAAGATATTTTACTGCATTTAAACCTGAGTTATGAATGTTTGTTTGAAAGTTATATATTGAGGCTATTTCACAAACTTTATTTTTAGTTTGGGAATATTTTAGTTTAAAGTCCAGTTTTAAAAACGACTGTAAGCTACATTTAAGATCAAGATAAAAAGTTAATTGAACTTGCTGGTTATATATGTTGTTATTGGAAATAGAACAAATATATTCACTAACATATCTATGTAATTTCCCTTGTTTTTACCCACTAATCTGACCGTTCCCGCATTAATTAATTGCATATCCGACTAAGACACAACATTCTATGTTAGTTGTCAAGACACAGTCACAACCATTAAAGCTTTGTTCCCCAATTTAAAGAAACTTTACCTCGAAAATGTTAAGTCATCGCTTCTTCAAAATTGTTTCAATAGTGCTCCCCATTGCCAAACATTTCAACATCACAATTCTTAGGGTCAAACAATCCAACCTTTTATTTTATTGCGACAATTCAGTGTCGGCAACGTTTAAAGTTTATGCAAACTTTGTTCTTGCTATTGTGTACTATCTGTGTTTGTGTTTAAAAACTACAGCATACTGCAAACAAGACAAAATCGATTATTTTAACTTAGCGTTACCGTTTCTATTTGGAATCTCAATCTTAATTGCTGGCTTTACCATACTAACATTTTTCTCAAAAAACCTCTGTATTGCATTCAATGGATTTTTTCAATGGCTCGGAAATTTTCACAGTAAATTCTAACAATTTATTACTCTAGATTCAACAAAATGATTAGAGATTTTTTAAGCTTAATATTTTAATTTCATTGATTCCAGGAATATATGCACCTCAGCTTGATTGCAACAAGGACAAACTAAACAAAATTCATGATGCTTTTTGGTGCGGTATTCTTATCGCAATACTTCAAGCCGCTCTTGCTTTTATAGCTTTTATAATATTTGATCCGATAGGAGTAGTATTAGTTGGCTCAGCTTCACCTTCAAGTTCATTGTCGCTTCCAGTGAGAACTGTGTTGTGTATAATACATGCTTACGGATTTTGTAAGCTGATACTGGCAATTACTCTAGTGGGTTGTTTAGCTTTTTCTTATATGTTCTATATAACTTTGGTATATACAACAGAACTTCGTGTTGGTTTATATTTAAGGAGGTATCGTTCTCGATCCTTTCTGAGAGAAAATCCTGAAAACTTGCAGCACGTTTTCAGGGCTTTTCAAATTTTACACATATATGTTATGAATGTATATGGTCCCTTTTTACTTGGATTTCATGGTGCATTTATGAAAAGCTCTATATTCCACTTCTTTGTCGCAATTCGATATTGGTCAGATTTACAAACATTTGCAAAAATGCCATTAGTTGGTGTAGGTTTTATTACCTTGATTGTTTGGACGATTTTACTCGAGTTTGGGAGGATAATGTTTTGTAGGGGATCTAAAGTTTTAACAA
>JAQFZH010002875.1:0-15213 GCA_034695485.1 Entomobrya nivalis | reverse complement strand
TAAGTAAAAGCGAAGCAATAATGTATGTAAAATACATTAAATACACAGAAAAAAATATGTAGTATGAATGTAGTTAGCAAGTTTTCTTCACGAAAAGAAGAATGTATAAAAATGGACGAGAAGAAGAAGGTGTAAGTGCAGAAAGAGGAATGGAAGTGCGTGGAAAATTATTATTGCTCAACGATTTATTTCGCCGTACATGATTATTATATAAAACAATGCATAAAGCATTTATTTGCCAATTTTTTTCATAACAAAACAACCAGTGGTTGTTGAGAGAGTGTTGTTTTTCGATGATGATATAAAAGAGCAGCAGGTAGGTAGATACGTTAACATTGGGAGGGCAAAGTAGCTTCTTTTTTTCTTTTATTCTCCTCCTCGCCGGTGTATGAACCCTCTTGGCAATTTAGCCTTTCTTGAATAAATTTCTTTAAATTTTTTGATGTCTTCATCAACCATCATCATCACACCACCGCAAGTAATATAAATTTGTGTCTTGTATGCGTTTATTGTATACAAGGTACGTGAGCAGTAATAAGTTTGCTGCTGAGATATGTGTTGAGGCAATAACAGCTCACTCACTCATTGCGCCAGTCGTTCCGTTTTTCTTTCGTGATTTTGAACCCTTAATTGGAGCTTTATATTTTTTCAATGATGGTGGATAGTGATGGTCATGATGATGATAATGATGATGATGGTAGTGGTGGTGCAGTGGATACCCTGAAATTTGACGCGATTACACATTCAGATTACACACCTAAACATGTCCGTATAATATTCATTACTTTACTAATATGTACATAAGATATGTAGGTAAATAGTTTTTGCGTAGTACATAAAAGTTATTTTTTTGGCTAGAGCTATTTATGTAAGCTTCAAATTTTTCACAAGAACAACGATGTTATTGATACATAAAAAGTTTTTGACTACTTTGTCATGTAATAACTTGTAATAAAAATATGAATTCATGCAAATGCACTAACCACTTTAATTTCTGCTACAAAACGAAATCCCACAACTGCAGCTGCAGACTGCAGAAAAGTCATTGAAATAACATACATTAAAGTTATGATGAATGCCGAATGCAAATAGTTTTTCTGGATAATTGCACAGTACCATACCTACTCTCCTGTCAGTAATAAAATCGCTGGTCTCTCGTCAGTCAGTACAGTGGCAGTAGTGTCTAGTTTGAAGGAAAAAGGATGAAGTTGATGAAGACATCAAGAGAGAAGGAGAGAAAAAAAGGAACTTACCACAAACTACTCATCCTGCTCCTTCATTGTTCAGAATGAAATAGAGAAAAAAGCTTGTTCAACTTTGTTTTTATTGTTTAGTTAGTTATGATGAGATGATACATAAAAATATTAGAAAAAGGATGGAGAAAAATGAGCTAAAAAGAAAAACTTGAGAAGGAGCTTGGCTGTTATTATCTCTTTCTGCTGTGTATGCTATTATATTATTAAAAGGTACAAGAATAATATGCATTTAAAATTATTTTTTGATGTACTGCGTGTTGCAGTTGTTGCTTGCTCCTTTTTTCTCCGTGGCTGCTCAAGCTACTCATCGTCAGTCATGAAAATGAATAAAGTCATTATGTGTGATTTGAAGGTTCACACATGCACGAAGAGATGGAATAATAATAAAGCGTTTCATTTACTTTTTAAGCCCGTAATAACAATAATATATACATGAAATGGAATTCCAGTAAACCTTCTGCTGCTCTTGTGGTGTTTGTTACTATTATATATTGTGTTTGGAGCCATTATTACTGCACTACTTGCATTACAACACCATTTTTTCTATAAACTTCTCTTTTGAGAACATTGCTGTTGTTACAAGTCCAGTCAAGTCAGTCGCCGTCTCTCTTTGAAACAATGGGGGAGGATTGGCTGAAGAAAACAACATAATACGTAAGAACAAGAGGAAGACCTGATGCTGTTGCTGCTCTGTTGATTGTTCTTCTTACATTGCTGGACTGGAACAGACTGGAGTCTTTTTTCTTTTTCAGCTAACTTGAAATACCTACTATTCAGTTAAAAGCTACCAAAATAGCCATAACGAGAGATTGGAGTAGAGAGAGGGATGGATTGGATGGAAATAAAATTGTAACAAGAGAGTAATGTAATATGGACAATGAAATGTACATACACTCCATGTAAATTAAGTTCACATGCATAATGTGTACTTTTATGTTTTCTTGTTCCCATTCCCAAACATTATTCCAAAAAATGACCGGAGAAGATGAAGAGGAGCATAAAGTGAATTTAGAATTCTTTTGAGAGAAAAAATGAACATCTCATAATACTAGCTCATCTAGTTGTTGGGAGCGAACAAGAAGGTACGACAAGGTCCAATCTTCAACTTCAACAGCAGCCAAGAAAGACACACGGTATGATTCATGATGATGATGATACATTGTACTTGCACGATGATGTTCTTTTACAAAGGTTAGCTAGCTAGAGCTACTACTTACCACTCTGCAAGAGTATTGAAACATTCTTCTAGTCTGGCGATGATAATAGTAATATGTAATGCACATAAAAGCACCCCTCTGCTTTGACATTAGTTTCCCTTCAGATACTTGTTCTTGAGTCAGTTGTTTGTTGGTCGTGAAACAGTGAAGTACGGAAGAACTGTTACGGAGCTAAACACCGGGGTAGTTTTAGACTGACAAATGTGAAAAACGTAACGCATGTATTTCCACTGCGAAAAAAATAACATTTTCATTCATATTATCAATATTGTGGAAAAATTCAAAAAACAAATCGGTTTTTATTCGATTTGCTGTGACTCATAGTTTAAAAGTTCATTGAAAATAGTTTTACTAAAAATGTGACAATGAAAGAAAGCATTCACTACCAACTTTGTTCGCACACAAGAAGTTATTTATGCATTTAAATATTTTGGATACTTGGATTAGATGGGATTATCCGTTATCTTTGTTCCATCTCAAACAGTCTTTGCTGAAGTGGAACATTTTACATGTGTGTATCATCCGCACATAATGTATGCATGTTATAGTCCCTTAGCAGAAAAAAATGTGACTCATATTTGTTTATTTTAAGAATCCTTAAAAAGAAAAGGTACATCAGCGAAGAATGGTGTTTTTGTGTGTAAACGATTAAGTTTTTACCTTTTCTCTGTGTGAGCGGAAAGCACTAATTCTAATGTAAGTGTTTTGTCACTTTGGCATGTAATACCATTTCAATTTACTTAAATGTCTTTGGTTACACACATGCATGTCATTAAATAAGAACCGGAGCGTAAAAACTCTTGTCACTCAAACATGAAGTTTCCTTCCGTCGTCCTCCTTCTCGTGTATTTACGTGATATGTGGCGTGTTCTTTACTAAACTGGCGATGATTTCTGCAAAGGAAAAACTGTTCTGACTCACGCTTATCTTCAAAACACTTCTATTTCGTTCAAGCATTCCACCACTTTACATGTCATGAAAAGTGCTGAAAAGTTTTTTTATGTGAATATTATAATCACTTGAAAAAAGTGTGTTGTTACTTATAATAATATTTTTATTATTATGGCAAGTCAACAAAATGACGATTTGCTTTGTTCATCAAATATTAACACGTTCGAGGCGACGACATCATGACCTATTGCAAAACTGTGAGAATGTAACTTGAGACGTCTGCTACTGCTCGGCTGATTATGGTGACTGGTTGACAAAGTGTGTTCATAAAAAAAACTTATGTTGGTTCATTTAGTGGATTACTGAAATATAATGTTATGTGCGATAATATCATTAAAAAATTTCGTTGTGTCATGCCAAAATATACCAACGAAAGATCGTTGTCAATTTTATTACGTCTTCAAAAACGATAAAGAATACATAGAGGAAATGTAAAAAGAGTAATAAATGTAAATGTTGGGGAGAAGTGGATAAGGAAATTAAAATTAATTTGTTTTTCACAAACACTCACAGATAAGTAAAACGTTGTCAAATGCTGTAAAATGTGTACTTGCAACAAAAACTGATAAATGAAGCAATATTTTTTACGAGTTTAAGACTCTCTAGTCAGTTATTCCAATGAGATAAGGGAGTCGCCTTTTGGAAGTCCATTTAGTGCAAAAAGATAAATGGATCTACTAGTGAAGAGTTCAACCTCCAAGAAAACACATGACAATGACAGTAGTATGTACAAATTAGCAATGAACATGGATATCAAAATGTGCTGCCGCAAATTGAACTTTCCCTTTTTGGGAAACTACGGTGAAAATGATAGTTCACTTTCATACAAAAGCCACAGGAGAAGAGGCAGCTTCGTAGGATTAAACACTTTTGTACTAATATTTTGTATAGTAATTTTATTTTTTGTGACATACGCAACCGCAGACATTTCTTCAGTTCGTTCAGTCGGTAAGTTGGCGGATTTCTATTCAACATATTCGTTTATCATATTTCAAAATGAGCTATTTTGTCACTGTACTCAATATAATACTAAGCCAAAAGCCAATTGTATATACTCAGAATCAGAATTAGCACAAATAATGAGACTGATATCTTTTAGACAATCATGCTTTATGATGGGTTTTTCTATTTTCAGAAACTGTTCGTGAATTCTCCTGTGGAAAAAGATACTACAGAACATTCCACCAGGATGCCAACAGAGAAGTCCTTTACATCGGTGCTATGTAAGTTTTCTTTCTTTTGTTAGTTTACTCCATAAGACACAACCAATGATAAACCATACGATGAACTAGTGATAGCATGCTACATTTATAACTGTCTGATTCTACAAGCATACACATGTTCACTAAATTTGATTGAACTAAATGATTATTTATGAAAATTGTCATTAAATTAAGACGACGTGTCCACGTCGATCACTTACATAACTCATGGAAATAGTAAATGAAGTTTCTTCGATTTCACATGCATGCATACTTTATAAACAGTGGATTTTGAGTTTACGCTCTGAAACCTAGTTGAACTACACATAAAGTCCTCATATTTAAGATTTAAAGATTACTGACTACGTGCATAGATGATTAAGATGATTTTACTTCAGGAGAAATATGGAGAAGTCCTCTAAATTTTTTCAATACATAATAGTCTGACTTCACGTTTGTTGTTTAGAAATCAAATTTTTGTGCATACAAATGTATACATACGTTTACTCCAATAAAATTTGCTCAATTTTTCTTAAAGTCTTATTGGAACTTTTATTCTTGCATTTAGGGACCGAGTATTTAAGGTCAACCTGAGCGATATTAGTCGAATGGATTGTAAGGTATGAGTAAGAAATATGTTTTAAACCCAAATATGTAATATTTCACAAGTTAACAAAATTATAACTAGAGTGGTATTAATGAAATTTTAGAGGGATGCAATGATACTTAATCCTACTGGTCCAACAAGTTGTATTTCGAAAGGGAAATCTGAGGTGACTAATTTTTGTTTAAAGTTTTGTATCTGCATATTTTTATTAATATGTCCACGATATGTCTCCAAAAACACGTAAAATCAATATCAATGTTGTTATGATTCTCAGGATTTCGACTGTCGCAATCATATTAGAGTTATACAAGGAATGGGAGATGGTAGTAGACTGTATGTTTGTGGGACAAATGCTCACAACCCAAAGGACTTGGTCATCAATGTAAGTGTTTTGACATTTCTGACAGAAATTATCGGTAAACATATTCCAGCAGGCCACTTTTTTGAACATTGTCTAAATAAGTTTGTTCATATCATATCAAATTTGCAGTGGAACTTGACTCCATTGCCAAGACAGACTCATGTACCTGGGATTGGGGAAGGTGTTGCTAGATGCCCCTATGATCCAAATGACAACTCAACTGCTATTTGGGTAGAGCATGGGAATCCAGACAATCTTCCAGGACTATACAGGTATTTTATAGTCAAAGTTATCAAGAGACTAAATTTCGTTGCAAGAAAGTCAAAAAAAAATTATTTTCTCTTAAAAATTCGACAGTGGAACAACTGCCGAGTTTACAAAAGCTGATACAGTCATCTTCAGAACAGATTTGTACAATGTGACCACTCATGAGAAACGACATCCATTCAAGAGAACCCTGAAATATGATTCCATTTGGCTAGACAGTAAGTTTTTTCTGAGAAAACAAAGTTAGACACTCTGACATGCAAGCATGTTTGTTTTGGCTACCAACTGCCCATAATCGGTGAGTATATCCTTTCTAATAAAGTGTCTTTCTTGTCATTCTTTCCAGAACCAAACTTTGTGGGATCTTTTGATATTGGTGACTATGTGTATTTCTTCTTCCGTGAACCCGCAGTAGAGTACATGAACTGCGGAAAGAATATATTTTCTCGTGTTGCTCGTGTCTGTAAAAAAGACAGAGGAGGCAAAAACATTTTAGTGAATAATTGGGTGACATATTTGAAAGCTCGACTTAATTGTTCGATTCCTGGAGAATATCCATTCTATTTCAATGAAATTCGTACGTGAAAGTTACACTGTTAAAAGAAATGAAGAGAGAAAAAGCGAGAAGAAAAATGGAGAAAATAAACTTGATTTTTCTTATAATACAGAGTCAGTGTACAAAAGACCAGGAGACGACTCGCGAGTGTACGCAGTATTTAGCACGATTGGATCCGGCTTCCGTGGATCTGCCGTTTGTGCCTTTACATTAGACGCTATAGAGAACGTTTTCAAAGGAAGATTTAAAGAACAAGCCACATCCAGCTCTTCGTGGCTACCAGTACTGTCATCTAAAGTGCCTCAGCCAAGACCAGGAGAATGTGTAAATGATACACTTTCTTTACCTGGTAATACATCAAAAACTAATTTACCTTCTCTTCAAAGTTCGCTTTGAACAATATGCATGATTAGCAGAAGTATTAATGAAGTAACAATGTTGATTATATTTTTAGACAATGTGTTAAATTTCATTCGCTCACATCCAATAATGGATGAAACCGTTCCACAAGAATATGGCAAACCTTTGTTTTACATGAAAGATCTCACTTTCACTAAAGTTGTAGTGGAAGAAATCTCCATTTCTAATCCAAGAAATCCTGGCCAGTCAAGAACGTACACTGTTCTCTTTGTCGCCAGCAGTAAGTTTCAATGAAAACCAAAACACATTTATACCCATTAAACTAAACATTGTTTTCATCAAACCAGCTAAATTGATATATAATCTTTGTTTTCATAGATGAAGGAAAAATCTACAAAATAGTTCAATGGAAAGAGTATGAGGGAAGAATGAGGTCAGAGCTTATCGACGTTCTTGAAGGAACATATCCGGAACCAATTCGTGTGATGGAAATTTCTGTGGAGGTTAGTTTTTTTTAGAAAACAAGTATTCATAAATGTACTGAAAGCGATAACCGTTATACTGATTCCATTTTTTTTTCTATAAATAATTACAGTTTAGTTCACTTTACGTTGGATCTGACAATCGCGTGCGTCAGATTCCAACAGACTCCTGTGGAGCAAGGTACGACAATTGTGTTCGGTGTGTGCGTGATCCATACTGCGGATGGGACACTGAAAATGGTCTCTGCAAGCGATACTCTCCAGGGTAAGTCCATCTAATATTAATGTCTCATTCCGTATTCAATATGAAATTGTATACTTGCTTTTGTTCGGTCAGTGTCACCATAAGTTCCGCTTTTTTGCAACTTATTTTTCACTTTCCCCATTTGCATGCTTCATCATTGAATTAATGTTTCATGATTTTTTTGTAGACTTCTACAAAGTGTTGGAGGCAACGACACGATTTGCAACTGTCGCCGGTGTTCTCCAACTAAACATATCCAAGCAAATTGGGGCCAGAGTCTATACCTGCAATGTGCAGTCAATGTACCCGGCCATGTTTCCACAAGTGTAATCTCAGCTCAACCCTACGTATGGTATCATTTCCCATCACCCAGCCAAAGTGATAGTATGGAACCTCGTATCGTTAAATTTAGGTAATTCAAAATTTATTTAAGCCCAACATTGTGTTGTACATTGTACATTAAGTTATTCTATGTTATCAGGATTAATAATTTAAAATGGTTCATTGTTCACATCATAGTTCGGAAAAATACGTCCTCGCCGCTGATCGTGGCCTAGTGATATTAAGTACAACAGAGACTGATGCGGGAAGGTGGCAATTAAGATATGAAGATGGCGATGTTTCATTGCAGCTTTGTTCCTACAATGTCACTGTAAATATTCAGAAATGCTCTGCTCCCACTCAAGCTCCAGAGTTTCAAAAGGTGTATGCTGAATGGTGTCATGAATTCCAAAAGTATAAGAAAGCAATGCAGCTTTGGCAGCAGAAACAAGAGGTAGCACACCAAAATATGAAACATTTCGTTAATAATTTGCAAATGTAGTAGTGTATGAAAATGTGCCCTAATGAACCATTCGATTTGATTTATTTTTTGTCCTTACAGCAATGTGGGAAGAAACGCAAGGCTATTGGTGGAGATGGTGGCTCTAACGACTATAACACAAACGATATTTATCCATTGCCGTATGGATGATGGAAACTTTGGACCTTAACTTATTTAATGTTTAAATCGTAAGATAACGCTTTCTTCCATATACTTAAACTTTGCGCGAGTAATTTTAACTGGAATTATTTATGCCATTTCCCGTTGAATTTTGTATGTGATCACATTCGCTGTGGATATAACTTTCTCATAATATGCACAATTAATTGTAAGAATTAACGTTAAATGAATTATAAATAGAGATTCTAGTCCGAGCCAATATTACAAAAACGACTTGATAATACTTGGTATTTTATTAATTATTACTTAAATAAAAGAAATATATATTTCTGTTGAATACTTAACCCTTTTAAAAACATTTTATTTAAACAAAATACTAACAAAAAAACATAATATTATGGAATATTTAATGAACAATGACAACTGCATTACGTTTTCATCCAGTTTAGTAGAGCGATTGCTGTTGTGATGATGGCTATGGTTGAAGAGAGAAGTGTTCGCATTGCCCCATTGCATCTCATGTCCCAATGTGTAAAGGTAACTTTAACTTGGTTGGAAGCTTGGCATCCCTCAACTGTAGAAAACATTAATGCATGTGATTATACCACTGCACTGATTAGCATTTTTAGCTGCAAACATTTTATCAAAATTACGCATACCTGAGCAATCCATTCCAACTTGACCTGGGGTAGTGTATGATATTGGAGTAATGGAGATGTAAATAGGATCGCAGCCCTCCAATTTACCTTTGCTACAAGCTTTATGGAAAAAGCCATCTCTGAACTCGGCGTCAACTGTATTGTGTCCAGGAACCACGTAATTCCCAGAAGTTTCTCTGCATTCTACATTACCGTTTCCTTCATTAGATTGGTTTGGATACCATTCCTTTCTTGAAGCACACACTCTAACCCTTCCATTGTCACTGGTAAACTGAAAATTAGATGCAAATATTTTTCTTTATCGAGACCTGCTCTTTGAGAAATATGCTTTCTCATTTTTTATACAAGATTTTTTTTATCACCAACCCGAAGTATGAGGGATCGTGAGCTAAAAAAGTACTCCGGTGAAATCTTGAAGTATTCAATAGTTTCGGGAAAGATGAACAAGTTGGTGGCTATTTTATGTTCATTTTCTTGGCTATAAAGGAAAGCATTACAATATGTGTATCGCAGTGCCCCATGTGTATCTAAAGACAAAATTAATGAGTAAATGATAATTATACACGCAATAATTTAAAGGCCTGTAATAAATTTCAGTAGCAAAAATTTCTGAAAACATACTTCGGACAAGGCTTTGTGCAAATTCATCTGCAAAATCTGAAATATTTTGCCCTGTTTGCTGCAGTTTGATGTAACGAATTCCCTGAAAATCTGATTCCTGATACTTCGTGGAGGTAGCAATAACAGAGACGCCTAAATGTTTTGATTATAAAAATGGACAATTTAAAACTTGTGCATAAAACATCAAGCATTCACCGTTATCTTTTTTATACATGATAAAGCTTATCATACCCCCATAAACATCCCTGTTGATTTCATTTGCAATTCTGATAATGTCATTCCGCTGATTATCCTCAATCCGCTTTCCTTGTACCAAAAATAATATGACGACGCCATTCTGATTTGTATAATTGTATCGCACCTCGTCGTTCTTCACTTTTTCCAACTCGCTTCTCATATTTGTCATCACGCGGCTGTAATCTTGTGTTTTCATTTCTGCATTCCAAACCATTTTCATTTAAGCGAATTTTTTTATTGTACAAATTTTAAGTAAGTAATATGCAAAAAAAAATATTATAGTAAACTTAAGTAAAACACTTACGAGGATTGATACTCATAATGTTGCAGGCAAGAACAGAACTAACGTCAGTCCAGTTGGGGCTGATAACTACAGTCCCACTATTTCCGTCAACAACCCCAAGTCGTGATCCTGATGGACTGACTCTCAACTCATATGCAAGCTCACTATATACAAAAATAAAATGTACAGGTATGATACTCAATGCCTTAATCACCATCAATCATTTAATACTTAATTAATCATTATTATGATGCAATATTTCATCAAACCCGGAAAAGACTATTTACCCTAAAAATCGTTTTTGCTGCTCAATTTCATAAATACTGGCGGTGTGATCCATAACTCCGTAGACAGTCAACCTTGGAACTACATACTTTTGGTTGTCATTACCGGTGTCAGAACCCGAGCCAGGTGGACGTCTAACGCAAGGAGGGTCCATTTGGCCAAGAGAACCTGTAATAACAGCCAATATTGATTTAGTTGACAAGAAATATTGGTAGTCTCAAGTAGCCCCATTATTTCGCAATTTGCATTATTGGAGTTTGGAGTAATACAAAAAAGTCATTCATACTTGCAGTTCGGTACATTTGGTCGTTAGCCTCATTGACAATTCGTTCAAATACGTTCGGATTAGTAACAATAATATCTCCAGCAACTTCAAAGGTTCGGTTGTTGTACACGTAAGCAAATGATCGTGTTTGTTCTCTGACTTTTTGTCCATCTAACGATGAGCCCAAAAGACTGCTCCTCTCGCAGGATCTGAATTGTGATTCACCTGCTATTCCGTCTTCACTGTAGTACTGAGTTAAAATGTCACTCAATCGAAGTGTGTAGCTGGGATCCCATCGACGAATATTTGATCCCAAAATGATGCCTGACATTAAAAGTAATGCAATTAAGAACCAATATAATTTTACATTTTCATACATCATCAGTGTAGCCATACTATATTATATAGCAAATGTCAAAATTACCATCAACTCCGCCTCTAATCTCAGCTTCTGTAAGGTATGTCCAGGCATGGGAGTCTCTATAAATTTCTTTAGTTGGATCCGTATGTTCATTTAAAATATACTCTCGAGGGCATGTGCTGTCATTAAACCTTCCAGCTGGAACTATTGCATACTGCATCTCATTCTGGCCATTCAAAATAGCAGCTTGACCAGCATCACCTACGTACATGCAACATGAATAGCATAAATGGAAATGGTAATAAATAGCAGTATTTCATGTCAAAGCAAAAAGAATAATGAGTCCATTTACCTGCTAACGTCGCAGCATACAAACTTTCCAGAGGAGACATATTTTGACTTGGCACTTGTCTTTTCCTTCTTCCAGAGTATTGTGGCGCGTATGGTGGCTGCTGCTGACTTGGGTACTGAGATTGAGGTTGCTGTCCGGGGTACTGTGGTTGTTGAACAGGGTACTGCGGTTGCTGCTGACCTGGATATTGCGGCTGGCCTCCAGTATTGGTACTTTTAGAGGGTATGTTTCCACCATAAGAATTGCCAGTTCCGAATCCAGATCCTCCATAGTTATTACTGCCGCCAATGACAGGCTCTTGTCTATACACAGGTCCACCATTCACTGGCATTACCGAGGGCTCCAGTCCTGCTGCGATGCCTACATTACAAATAAAACAAATTAGAACAACCATGAAAATTAAAGTTGTGAATGAATTTATTAAAATTACTTCTGAAAGTAATAACCACGCACCTGCAATTACTCTACCAGCAGCAATATTTCCCCACTTGGTATAAACAACTCCAGTTTCAATAGGTCGTCTGGTTCGTTTCCTGTCTTTCTGCTCAGCAGTCATTTGTCTAGCTGACTTTGGTAAGCTTTCCGATGACACATTAGCAATGACGTCAACGTCGGACTCAACAGACACGTTTAATTCATCTTTCTTTGGTTTGTCTGATTGTTCCTTACTGTCGTAATCATCATGTTCCTGGGATGAAGTTCCTGTGCCATCATAATCCGGATTTACAGCTTGCTCCTGAGAAGTTTGAAGTTTTGAACCAGCTTCCTTACTTAAATCCCAATTACTGTCTGAATCCACATTACCGACATCCCTTTTCCCCCTATTCCCCCATTGGTTATTTGAAGAGCTTCCACTACTTCCAAAAGAAGGGTTTTGATTCGGGTATCCATTATTGTTGTTGTTGATGCTTGGATTGTATGGATTGTTGCCCCCAATGGGATTATTTCCGTTTGGATAACCATTTCCAAATCCAGGATTTGGGTTATAACCACCTAACCCAGGATTCATTTCGTCTTCCCTCATTGTTGCATTCATTGAATGTGAAAGCATCCAGTGTAAAGCACACTATCCATCCCCAAAATAAATAGTAAATTTTACTTATTCTGAAACACTGTCGGATTGCCTTTTCCATTAGGTGCTATAATACATACCTTTTCATCATTATCCAAAATGTCAGGAAAAATTTCTTCCGGCGAGATTGGAATAAGATCTTTGATAAGTTGCGATTTCGCATATTCTTCTGGTTTCTGGCGAAACGCTAACTCTGGCTTAGCACTGGAGCTAAACTGCATTCCATCAAACATGTATCTGATTGTCCAGAAAGAATGAAATTTAATAAATTAGTAATTTCGCATTCATGTCTAACAACGAGGGAGCTAAGAGGTTGAGTGAAATAATGATAATGCATTCAGTAAATTATATACCTATGAATTAATGTACGAGCAATTCGTCTGGCTGACCATTGTTCATTCGTTTTAGACTCAATTTTTCTGATGATTGCAATCAAATTATCAATGTGCATAGGCAGACGTGTAAATCTATTGTATGCAGTGGTGTTCATGTAACACTGGGTAATGGTGTCAGGTACAGTATTCCTTGGCTGGATTTGTCCGTTGACAAGTTGGAGTGCCGCTATAAGAAGGAATAGTAAGGAATTTTAAAGTTACCTGACTGAATTGCTAGTCCAATAGACTAATTGCCAAACTTAATCTCTGTTTTTTTTTACTCACTTGCAACCAACACCACCCCAGAAAACAATAAAAACTCTGTCCGTCTCATGTTTCCCCGAATTTCTCGTTCACTTTTCACGTTTATATTTTTCTCCTTAATTGAGTTTCTCAAAGCATTAAAAATTATAGAATTTTTTATTTTGAGTTTTCACGTTCTTTTGCCTTGCAATATGGATTTCAATATGAACACTGAAAAACATAAAACTCCACCGCTTTCACGTCAACAACGCCCCAAAAACTCACAAAAATGAAGCCGTTCGATAAGCTGCTTCCACGCTACAAGGATTTATCTATTAGCTGATGTCCTGGATGCGAAAAATCGTTTACTTAAGTGAGATTGTATGATGATTTGCTGTTTTATAATATATCTCAATGATAAGTGCGAAACCTAAAAAAAATTGATGTCATCATCATAATCATCAGTCATCATCATGACTTCATATTCATATTTTCAAACGACTCATTTTTGTGCATACACAATTTTCATGCAAAAAGAAACGTTGTTGCAAGTTGCAATGTCTCTGAAAAAGAGCACACCGTGTCTTATCGCAAAAATAGAAGATAAGCTTTTTATTAGTGATTAACGTATCTTATCAGAGCAATCAACATTGGTGTTCTATTTATTTTTATGAGTAAGTTTGCACCGGCGAAGCAAAGGTGATTCATATTCATGATTGATTTTCCTGCGTGAAATATGAATATAGGAATGAATCATTCTTGCAAGCACATATAAACATCCTTTCACAAAGTGAAATAAGATGTAATTTGTACTACAATTAAATATGCTTCAATATAAATATTTCGATATGTATAAATGTTTTTGCAGTATAGAAGTAGGAAAACGTCGAGAATACTTAGAACCGAAGAGTTTCAAACATACTGTAACATACATCGAATAGTAAAATACTCAACAACAACACTGGTGACCGTGATGATGATGTCACTGTTCATTCAACTGATTGTACAAAGTACAAATGATACTTTGCGAACATATTTCATATTTATACCTCTGGTATGTTCTATTCTAATATAATATGCTATAATACTGTAGGGAAATTCAATACCCAATCAATACTTTAATTATTTTTCGAACTATATGAATAAGTCTGTATGTATAAGTTTATATAGCACATTTTTAGCAGATTTTGAACCGTTCACGGCTTACACGCACACGTTGATAAAGCAAATGATGATATGTTTTTCATTTTTTCTATTAAATTTAGTTCAGAAATCACATCTAAATTCTATCTAACAACTTATCAATATTATAATTAAGATTAATACTTCTCACAGCCACAGTAATATTATACAGCATACATACATATTCAATATTATAATTATAATGTATGAGAAGGTGGAAGGGGCGAGATGAGAAATATTAACCTGAAAGTTGAAAACTGGCAAAACTAAAGCAGGTTAAAATATAACTGTGGTAAAAACCGTATAATGATTAGATAACTACATAAACTACATACCTGCTCCTCCAAACATTTAAAAAATTGAATTTAAGAATAAGTTTCGACGTCATTACATTATATCTAAGAAAGTACATTTTTAATGGCTGTAACAATTGGTCAAAAATTATGTACGATAAATTACTTTACGATAGCAGGAACAGGTAATGTTTCCTTCCGATATAATGTGGAATGCTAAATTATTCATGTTTAAAAACATTACACCGTGATACAGATCAGATCAAAAATGTCTTTCTTTAAAAAGTATTGCATTATTAACGCACGTAGTGTGTTTCTAGGATCGGTGTGTGAGTGGGAGAAACTGTCTGTCTGTCCGTCTGTCTGTCTGTCTGTCCGTCTGTCCGTCTGTATGCACGATATCTCGAGTACACTTCATCTGATTATCATGAAACTTTGCATACAAGTTCATGTGGTCAATTGAAAGAACCCTATTGATTTTGGGCCAAATCGGTTGACCCAGGTCAAAGATAGGTCAAGGGTCAATTTTTTTTCAAATGA
>JAQFZH010002874.1:0-15217 GCA_034695485.1 Entomobrya nivalis | reverse complement strand
AGTACAACGGTCAGGTCATCACACATGACATTCCGGTATGTAAAGGTATGTCGCTGTTCGGGAAAGATTTTTTATTTAAATATAAAATAAATTGGGAATTAATTGACAAGCAGTGTCATAATGTGGATATGAGTGCTATAAAGCTACAGAATTTTCCTGAAAAATATACGGATATTTTTCAACCTCCAACATCCACTGATCGGATATGGAACATGGAGGCACAAGGTATTTTACCGGAAAATACTGCCCCACCCATCATTACTGGCGCAATTCCTGCAGAGGTCCTCCTTCCACGGAAACAACGGCCCTTGCTTGGATTGCTCAAGCCAGACACTGCCACAACAGCACGAACCAGTCAACTCAACCAGGACTCATCATTCAACCCTGGTGACGTCGTGCGTGTGCAGACCAAAATTAAAGGGGAGGAAAAGTGGACCATGGGCAACACCAAGATGAAGATCACTCCTGTCACATACATATCTGAAGTGTGTGGCCGTGACACGAAACGTCACATTGATAAGCTCAGAGGAACTATCTCATCGCCCACCACACCACCTCCACCGAATTCGCGGAGTGTCCCGGAAGCGGCTGGAGCTAATGACGCGCAGTGTAGCTTGGGGCACGGCGAAACCAGCTCAGCAGACATCTCCACCTCAGAAGACGACAACAACCTCTCAACCCTCACCTAAAACCTCAAGGACAAATAATATACATTATTCCATTCATTTAGCTTTTCTTTACATGTGTATGTAGTCCAGTTAGGAAGGAGGAAATGTACTGTATTTGAATGTTGTCAATTATGCTTATTCTCGTAATTATATTAATGCACGTGTGTGCCTATGTAGCCAACTGTCTGGCTAACCATTTATCTGTAATCTGGTCTCAGCTTATACTGAGACCTCATCTCTGTTCACCTTCAGACTTGACTTGCTCTCCGAGCTGTCCATTACCTTTACTTACCATTAAAGATGTACTAACTAGGCAAATAATCCATGCAGTTCTCTCTCACCTTATTTAATGCATAACAGTAATTCACATATACTTCAGAAAGGTTTTAATTCGGCTAAACTTTAAACTCTATGAACCTCTGACCACTATAAAGATTATATTCCACGGACATTTCAGCATTCATTAATTTTTACTGTGCCAATTAGTTTTTTATTTTGACTTTCACTTTAGACTTTTCCGGAAAAAAAAACATGTTTCAATTTTGACTTGTAAATTACCGTTTATATACAACTTACAATGCAGATCAGGGGGTGGCTAATCCAGAATCCTAATAAAAAGTACATCTTATATTTGCAAGACAGTATTGCATGCTGATCAATAATATCATACACTAATGCCCCAGAACGTAAAACATCCTGTCCATCGTTATGTTGTGAGCGTGCGTTCTTAAGAATTGCGGTAAATAGCAACCCCGACATACGTGCCCATTCGGGAAAATGGTTATGATATTATTAATCAGCATGCAAGACTCTCCTAGAAAATGTACTTTTCGTTCGTATTTTGGATTAGCCACTCCCTGAGCTGCATTATTAGTACTTGTATGATTTTCTCCGTAGTTAATTTTAAAATATTCATTTAATTGCCACAATTGTAGTCATATACTGTAAGGTATGCTTTGAACCAGGCATATCAGAAAACTTCGAGTTACCTCTTGCTAGACCCATGTATAAACCTATCAAGTATTTACACTTAACACTTAGATAATGCCAATATTTCACGATACTGTAGTATGAAAACACAATTACTTCCCCCGAAAATTTATTATTTACAAGAGCTTATATACTAGGCGAAGCACAAGATTGAGACTAAATCAATCTACATGGCCCATCTCAAATTTTTCCAAACTCAGTTACGCATAAATTTTTCAATATTTCGCATAAATGGAAGCAGTGCGACTAAACTAACCACAATCATAACCAGAAACTTACATGACAATAACTATATTAACGAGAACTTTCCACCGTAATCTTAAGACTGATTTTTCTCTTCGCGTATAGTTAAGAAAAATTCATCCATATATACTTCACGAGTTCAAGGACTTTCAATTAACGATTTTTCTTTAGTCTTCCAATGCTTTCGGATCAACCCTACATATTTAAGATTCGAGTTAAAAGAAATGTATGTTTGTACACGTATTAGGCATTGTATTATTCGAAAGTTTTGACTAAGTTTCGGTATACGGTATGTGAGTTCTCTTCAATTGTGTACACAGTACACACGTCGTCCTAAATCAACGTCTTCGCCACAAAAAAGTAAAAAAGGTTCTTTAAGCAAACAAATCATTAAGCATAACTACGAAGTATGAAATAACTAGGCACCGAAATCCAGTCATTGTATTATTGTGCCCTGACTCTAACACGGTTTTAGTTGGTCATCTAGTCGTACATGATTTTCTTCCTGAAATCATACAAGAGCGTATAACGTGCGTATAACTGTTCTTATACAAAAATCACAGAGCTAAATTCACAGATATACTTTTTATAAATTCTAAATTTTGTAATATTCCAAGATTCTGATCAAAAAATATATAATGGTAACTTAGGTTTATATGTTGGATTTGATCTAGCTATTAAAAACATTTTGTTACCTATAATTTTAAACTATTACGCGCTCGGGTTACTTAAATTATTGGCATACAATTTGTTTGTCCCCTTTTTTGACCTGGTTGAGTACCAAATTTACCTTCGTTAATCCCCAACCAATTTAATTCCATACCTTGGTTTGTCCCCTAAAAATAATTCATAAAAGTACTAGCTTTACTTAGTACTTTTCGTGTTGTGTGAATGCACTGTAAGCAAACTTTGTGTGCACATATCCACACACATAATTTGTTTGCTTAGGTTTATTTTTTATGGGAGAAGCTTAATTATTATGTTAGTCCTCTCAGTTGTTATGCAGCAAAGGTACCGTAAAGAGAAATAGTCAGCACCTACTTGAAAAAAATGGCATACAGTAACTCAGATTCCAGTTGTGATTGTGTCATTTTAAGCGGAAGAAGGCGTTTGAAATGGAAGGAAATTGACATATCGGAAGAAAACTTAGAGCGTAAATGGAAGATGGAAGACACGCGTATGCTAAAACACGGTGAACGCACTGAATACTACTTTGCTCATGGAAGAGAATATCCTTCAAAATTGAGGGAAAAGTCCAAATGGAATTTTTGTTTTAACAAGAACCACATATCGGTCGATTAATGAATGACTACAGAGCTTTTTTTAAATTGTGTATGTTTTCAAACAAATACAGTAGCTACTGCGTTAGATAAGTTAGTTTTACCGTCTAAGGCAATTACTGGAGGATTAGGAATGAAACATGGACTAACTTATTTGTTTAATATTGTAAATTTTGATGAGGAGATGGTGTTTGTGCAATAAATAATTAGGGGACAAACCAAGGCATGTAATTAATTTGTTAAGGGCTGACTTCGATGAAAAAGGGGACAAACCCGGCTATTTTAGACGGATGACAATTATTTTCCCTAAATTATTTATGTTAAGTTATGGTCTCGGACTAATGATTTTATTTAGTATCATATTTTGTAAGATACGCGTAATGCCTCACCCTAAGGTAATATGCCTACTTAAAACAGATGCACGTAAACCCCAGTAGCTAAGATCGAAGCGTGTGAATAATTATTTAATTTATTACAACAACGGTTTCTCGGCAAAGTGGAAAAATTATTACGCGTATAGACTTCTTAAATATTTCATTCACATTACAGGCTTCTCAAATTTTAAGCCCTTTCGAATGTACTTGAACCCTTTAAACGAAGCAATTTTACGATGGCACAAATTCTTAAACTTTATGGAAATAAATTTAAAGTTTCCGGCCTTTGTAATTCCATTCCTTTAGAATGGTTTTTTCCAAGTCCTCCAATCTATTCCAAGAAATTTGTATGACTCATTCAAAACGATAACTTTGAGAAACATTTAAACCTTAAGTCGTATTCAAACATACGTATGAATATACATGTATGTATGCGGTGCATTTTTTCTGCCCTTCCAACCAACAAGGCGTATGCAGAAAAAGGCAAGAATAGTAAAAAATATTAGACCTTTGTACCCATCAAAGGAATAGGACGGCGTCCTTTCCGAAAACAGAACCAATGCTCATTACTGTACTTGGGCTAATGAATCGACACGAAAAATATATCTAGATAACATATTATTTAAATTGGTTTATTTAGAATTTTAATCATCGAATATTTATTTATTAACCGAGCAAATATTTTCACGAATGCAATAATATCTTATTTTAAATAACAAGCGACTTACGAACAAATATTACGATATCAGTGTGCGAATTATTGTTGGACCAGCTACAGTGTGTAAACATGTTTTTAAACCTCTTCGGTATCGCTGAATACTTTGTAAAAGCATCTCAAGAACTATGCAACTAATTGCACAAGCTATTCCACCACCCAGGAACACAAATATTACAACAATATTACCCGACATGTTGGGTTTTGTGGGGAACTTAAAACTTGCCATATTGAGGTCCGACCTGTTTACAAATTTAGGCCACCACTCTAGCAGCCCAGTGGTAGAAATCAAAGACACTTGCTGAAGTATTGATGATGGCACATATGACTGTAAGTAATTAAAGTTAACTTCCGCGAATGTATAAGCGAGAACGCTAATATCAGAATGTTTTCCAGACTTTCGAAGCGATCTATAGAAAATTTGTGCCAAGTAATTTGGCAACATCCGCGCAGTTTTGTTGCAATTATTTAAATCACTTAGTATCAAGTCTTCTTGTTTTCGGGCTACAAGTTTTTTAATAGGATTTCTTATCTTAAACAAATTAATTGAAAGTTTCTCCAAAGAAATTCTAAACTTTTTGTGTGTTTCTGTCCAGGATTTGTTTGAATGTCCCACCCCTATCAAGTCATTCACAAATGTTTTCCAAGCTTCTCGTGTGAAAATTACTGCGTTTGGATGCATTCGTGTGTTACTTCGGACTCTTGCCAATTCCGCCCATGTGTTTGCTTTTGCATCGAAGGAATAATCGTTAAACTCACTATATCCAAATAAGCTTAAACCTGGGTGTTCACACAGCTCAAAATAATTATTTCTTATACCCGAAATGTTACAGGGTGGATTCCTTATTGCATAATTTAAAGATACAATCCTGGTGTAAACAGTAAAGTTGTCCTCAATAAGCTCGTCAATGTTATAAAAAGATATTTGCTGCCTGGGTAACACAATTGTATACACGTTTTCACTTTTAAAAGCATTGCTGATTACTAAACCGACCAGAAGTGATCCACATATGACATATTTTAGTTGTTCATTTTTGTCAAAATTTGGTGGAAATGGACTACCCTGTTCAAGGAAAGCCTTAAATATGCTGAAGGTACTTTTCAGAAAAGAGGCAGACCTACATTTACCCTTATACAAGATAACCATGGCAACTGAGAGCAAAGTTATGGAAATTAGTAAGAATCCCCAAACCTCCCATTTAAAAACAGATATAAACTGGGGAAAAGGAAAAGATTCGATTCCACGTGCACCACAACTAATAAAATGAAAATTCCCAAAGCCATTTTTCAATCGCAAAACGCTATCATAGTTCTCGGGCCATTCGTCCATTGAAACTTTTCTATTGAGATAGCTTGTAAAATATTTGTAGTCCGGGTTTTCAAAAGTGGACAATGGGTTTGAAGTTAGATTTCCCAAGATGCAGGTGAAAATAGATGCATAGCCAAACCCGAGAATTTTCAACTTTTCCGAAGACCTCAACTCTAATTTGTGCAGATTTTTTAATGGCGTTTTGATCAGGTCGAATTCTCTCACAAGATAATACAAAGTATACTCTGCCAAATTGAACATTTCATCTTCTATAAGCCAACTACTTCTTGGGAACGCAACAACGTTTTGAGATTTTTCTAAAACTGCGATGAAGTCAAATGAGAGGTGATCAACTTCAAGCGGATATACATTTAGTAAATGTTCGCATTCTGGACATGGATACACCAAGTCAATTTTTGTCAGGTTGCATACGAAACTAATTAGGATTTTGTGGACGTTGAAATCACAGCCAAAGTAACCAATAATTTGTACATCATTTACAACATAATTTCCGATATAATATTCTCCAAACCTGTGGCTCCTTCTTGCAGTCCAGGAAGCCAAGGACACCCAATCATATTCACTTAGACTTTCTTTAGCATCAATTAATATGTGGACCGGTGGTCTCAAACTTGGCAACATCCTTAATCGAGACCTAGCCGACAGAGCAAATATTTCGGTGTGTTTTCCAAGACGAATTAAATTATCTGACAAGAATAAATCAACTTGGATTTGACATTGCCACGGCCTTGATGAGAAAATTATGTTGGGTAAATTATGGCTAACGCAGTTGTCACTTCTCATATCTGTTGGCCAAATTGAGTAGACGTAGTGAAAAATGGGACAGAAGCTTGTATGAATTGTCTGGTAAGATTTGGAAGGCCACTCATTGGAAAAATTTCCATTTAGCTTGGAAACCATTTTCTTCATAATCCATACGGTACCAGCTTCAACCTCATATATTTCATTTCCTCGGTTCAAATGTTTGACAATTCCAAAAGCCGCGTCAAGATGTCTGAGAATCACAGGATAGTCAATTGTTGGACGAATGTCGGCATCTTCGTGGTTGTTTATTACAATAAGGCATTTGTCGTCAATAATATGTTGTAGAGTTGAGAACAAGTTGTTCACAATTTTAGGTAATTTGGGCAAAGTAGGCATGGACTTTGCACTGTTTATATATTCTTTTAGTGCTTTGATATGTAGTTCCGTTTCATAAGTCTCGAATGTGTCAAAAACTGGATCTGATGTAGACATTGACTGCACAAGTTTTGTGGTAAGTGTGTAGTTATACTTAAAAGTGGTGTTATGTTCCCCACGGGTTAGATTAGCGTCAAGAATTATAATAAATAAGATATGGAACATGATTAATAGAGTAAAAAATACCATTTTACAATCCAGTAAGAAAATAAGCAGCTACGAGCTTTTAGAAAATTGAAAATTTTGTTAAGTTTACAATTAAACTAGATTCGTATTCCGTATTACGATCAATATTTATTTTAATTTGCATCAGTTCATGAATATCTTATTTTTTTAACTCTAAAATAATGCCTTGCATAGATCTTTTTTCTCGGAATAAATAGATCGCTTTCTAATATACTTTATAATATACGTTTATCCCATTACTTAAATCAAGTTTATATGTGTACGACAAGTTATTAGTTTTTTCAAACTATTGACAATGACGTTGTCTTTGTGAAAAAATATCGTGACTAAAAAAATTCAGATTAATATTCTTACAAGCCGCCGCTTTTTATTCCTCTACCTTATCCGTAGTGGTTTTGTACTTGACGAGAAATTAATTTTGAAGGTCTCTTAGATATCAAAAGATTTAGATAGTTAGTTTTAGTAAATATCATATTTCGAAAGTTACAAGTTCTAAAAAGTATTGAAACTATTTGAAACGGTTTGTGTTTGATTATTGTTCTGGAACAGTTACAATAGCACATGGGACTTAAACCAGGTGTTTGCTGACGTGTCTTACGAAAGTGTTTCGTAACTTGTTTTTAGATATTTGTTTTCTGGTAAGAACCACTTAACAACTAAAATTTGATTAATCAGATACCCCTTAATTTTACTTCTTGTCAAATTTGATTTCAATTGAAGGATATCTTTCGTTTGTTATTTAAAAATAAGGTTTGAGGGTAAAATAAACATTTAGATTAAATATAATATTTCCATAACTTGTCCACTTGCTGCTTCTTAAAATGCTTTTGATATTATGCTTTTGAGTTAAGACTTAAGACAACACACAATTTAACCAAGAAGTGGCTTAAATTCTACGTGGAATTCTGCGTTTCAATTTTAGCATAATTTGGTTAGTTTGATTGCCAGCCGAAATTAAAAGTAATAATTGTAATATACTACAATTGCTTGGTGAATAAATATCGATGAATTCAAGTGTGGCAGACTTATATGTTACCAATAAATTACTTTAATTGAACTTCTTAAAGGTAAATAAAATGAAGTGGTAACCTCAAATACGAATTTTATTTTCAAACCCCAAAAAACGGTATGCAGAAAGCGACCAAATAAAAAAATGTTGCAGACCTATGTAGATTTTCTGAAATACCTGTATTAGCGCATCGAAAATATAACTATAATTACGCCGTGAGACAAAACTTGGAATGTTTGATAAAATAAGACAAGCTTTTCGTTATTTTCGTTGCAGTTTAATCTCACCTTTGTACTTATGCTCAACCTTGGTTTTGCTCTTTAAATTTCAGTTTGCATAAATATTTTCCTGGATATAAATAAATTCTGGCATAAAGTGCTTATAAATTGGGAACAATCATACTTATCAGTTACTGAACAAAGTGAATACAGGGCAGATGGTACTACCATCGAGGTTGCTTCAGGTCAATGAGAAGAAGATAAAGCGAAGCAGAAGGCGAAGCACGCAAAAATGTTTTCAGCAAATTAAGCAAGACTCGGTTGTGATAAATATATTTTGGACATATATTTAATTCGATATTGTAGAATTGAATGTATTTTTCAGGCATAAATTGATTTTTTTTGTAAGTTTATCACACAAAACTTAAACGCTATTACCATGTAACGCAGCATCGTTCTCCACATCTCCAAAACAAAACAAGCAATTGAAAATGCCACACCTCCAGCCAGAAAAACAAATATTATAAGAATATTTCCCGACATGTTTGGTACTGTGGGAGTATATGCATTAGCCATATTGAGATCCAATCTATTGATGAACTTAGGCCACCACTCAAACAACCCAGTATTTTTAATCAAAGAAAATTGCTGAAGGATTGATTGATGGCACATACGATTGATAAAGTTCAACACCAAGTTCCGGTGATGTATACGGTGTAATACTAACATCAGAATATTTTCCAGATCTTGTGAATGATCGATGAGAAATTTGTGCCAAATAATTTGGTAGCATCCAGGCAGTCTTGATGCAATTGTTTAAATCACTTATAATCAAATCTTGTTGCCTTTTGCCGAAATGTTTATCCAACCAACTTTCATACACAAGCTTACGCAGCATGTCATCTTTTATAAGACTACTTCTAATAAAGTCATTTATATAAACCAAAGGTTCTCTTATTGCAGTGATTGCCTTTGGATGCATTCGAGAATAATTTTTAGCATTTTCCACTTCCAAAGATACTTTTTCGCCATAAAGAAAATGCATGATTTCGGTATCACTAAACGCCGAATTTAGCTTATATTCAAACTCCCAAGCTTATCAGTATTTTTGCACAACATCACCTTGTCGATGTATCCATCTATACAGGTATTTTGAAGTCGAATCTGATAAGGGCATGGAGCGCACAAGTTTTCTGGTAAGAGTGTACTTAAATGTAATTGTCTTGTTGTTTTCACCACCACCGACCAAATTAGTTTTTAAAAGAAGTATTAAAATAAACAGTGACAAAATATATGAAGTAGAATTTTCCATTTCTGTAATGCTGAAATGTTCGAAAAAATTCAGTTAAACGACATAAATACGTTGTGTAATTGATTTTAAAATAAAAATAATATTTCTCGTTTGAACTAAGCTTATACGATTACTATACACTGTATTGATAAGTCGGAAAATCCGTCAAAATTAGTTTTTTAAATTTAAATGTCGAGTCTGGATTAATAAAGCCAGTTATAAAGAAAACTTCTTCACGAGATTATACAGTGTTACAGTATAGCTAGCAAAACACAGTTTCTATTTTGTTTCGCAAAATTTCAAATTTTTTAAACATTGTAAGTCTCAGAGGCTTCCAGTAAGAAAATTATTCGGTTTAGAATTGAAGTCTAGTTTTTATTTAAATGAAGGCTAAAATTTAATTCTTGATGTCTTACTTTAGCGGCTTCTTTACGATAAGTAACCATAAGGTTATTTGCATTAAACTGGTTTAAAAAAAAGTGTAATTTCTTCTCTTTGTTTTGTCAATGATATATCCACAAACGTTTAAATTTATGTATAAAGTATTTGCAAGATATTCTCAGGAAAAACACTCAATAAGAAATATAAACTTTCTGAGTACTTAGGGACTGCTTTTCCAATGTTGAACTACTCAAATATTTAGTTGTTTTGAAATAAAGTGCTTTAATTACGTTTTAAGGTGTAGTTGACTAATGGTAGCCTACATAAAAAATAACAGAGCCGTATTAGCTTACAAATACGGGTATAAAGATAAATTAAGGAAGCTCTGAAATCGACCCATTTGTATTAAATTATTCATAGCAATCCCAATCCTTGGATCTAGTAGTATTGCTATGCCGTAGAACGTATTGGCATTTCCAAATCATGCTAAAGCGTATAATGCGGCCACATCCAAAAAATTTGACCCAGTTTAAATTTGCTTGGTGTAAATAAGAAAATTGTTTTGCTGGTTTTGATTTGAGTTAAATACATAGGGAAGGATATAAAAGTATGTGGAAGACTGGGTAAGATACATGCCCAAACTCTAGTAATTCAGTGGAACTCTAATCAATAAATATTTCAAGGCTTCGTATTGACTTAATATGTAGTATCGAATTCGTCAAAAAATCGTATTGTTTGGGGTTGATACTCTACATTATCGTGTCCTGATATCGTACACTACTTCATTAATACGGTGTGGGTGAATCGAATAATATTTCGTTTTTAGGTTTACAAGCTATTTAAGCTTATACAGTATGTTCATTATTATCAGTTCTGATAATTTTATTGATCACGAATATGTAAAATGATAACATGTATTCAATAAGCTGTGGTGATATCATACATAACTGTTGGCGCCGACAAGTACTTGAGTAGCAAGCAGTACAAAATTGATATCCAAAGTCGAAGGTTTATCTTTTGAATTGTGATGATATGAATTGGCAAATTTTTCTAGAAACGGAAAGCCCTTACCTGTTATTTACATTATAAAATCGAAACAATTTCAAAAAGTGCAAATATTTAAAATAAAGAGATAGATAGAAATAGATGAGAAAGTATTGAAGGAAATTAGCTGGATGTCTAACTGAAACTATTTACTCGTTTATACAAAGCAGACAAGATTAAGTAGGTCGATGTATTCAATAAAATGTTGTTTTTGACTGACTGTTTATCAACTTGATATAATAATCTATGTTTATTCGGTTGACTGATCACTGAGCTGAGTAAACATCGCTATAAATGTTGCAAAGCATTGAAATGGCCAAAGTCTAATGTAAAGTGTATCGGTCAAATTCTGATTACGCTACCCCATACATAACTGACAAGATTCGTGACTCTTATCCAATATTTACATGACCAAACACAGCAGTTTGCAATTCATGTTATGAAGGAATAAAAGCTTGTGCATTGTAAGCCTGATTCTTGATTCCAAAGGTGAAATCGTCCGGATAACTTTCAAAAATATTTCTAACGCACCATTCTTGTTGTTTTTTTCGCGAATTTCTTATAAGTGAAATAAGAGCTGTTGCAAAACAATATATATACTTTTTTTTTCGTCTAAAAGATACAGTAAACTAATCCTAGTCGTTGGTAAAATGGAACAGAAAATGAAAGATCAAATTAAAGAAAAACTACCTCGGCTAATTAAATTAACAATTTGTTCAGCGGAATTTCTAACCATTTTCAGCTCAAAGTCAATCTTTTCAGAAAGTGATATCCAACTGATTGAGGCTGAGGTATGTAATATTTCAAAGTTGAATATTTTTATTGAATTATAATTACTAAAGTAAAGCTATTCTTTCTAGGGAAGAAACAGTGGAGCGCTGGCGTCGAGCCGAAAATTTTACGACTTGTTGGTAATGAGATCGGGATCCTTTGATGTTTTACTGAAAGCCCTGAAAGAAACTAGTCAAACTGGTGCACTGGCAGTTTTAGAAGATTTATCCAACAAAGAAAATGTGAAAACAAAAGGTGGTCCTACCAAGTTTAGTTCGAAATCTCCCAAATATATAACTGACTATGTCAATGAACAAAATGCAGGTTACCTAATTGTTTGCTCAGACGACTGTAAGCTTACTTGTAACCGTATTCTGGAAACCACACAAAATTGTAAGCTTTACAGTGTCACAGAGGTACTGGACGCGCTATCAGTGTCAAGTGAGTCTTTTGACAAACATATAGTTTTACTCTTGAACCTTGAAAAAAATCTTGATCCCATTTACGACATTGAAGAAAACACCCAACTAAAAGTTGTATTTGTCACCGGGTTAATGGAAGTCGACCTACAAGAAAAGTTACCAAAGCCAACATCAATGTGGAGAGTAATTTGTGATAAGATTCAATGGACTGATCTAAGCTTATGTGCAAAATTTAGGATTCGATCTGGTCTAAAGAAAAATTTGGACTTGACTGAAAAGCTACTTACCAACGCATTAAGAAACATTGGTTCTAAAGTCTTAACAGATTTACTAAATGATAAATTTCCAGAACCAGAGAATTTATTTTGTGACACGATTCCACTTCAAATCAATAATTATGTGACCCGAACTTTACAAACTCGACAAATAATATCAAAGAAAATTTTTCATGACGAACTACACAACAACCTAGTTTTGATCAGTGGCTTAGAGCGATACCTGTTATCTGAAATTTGTCAAGATAACCTTCCAGACTCTTCTAGCAACTTGCTAAGAAGTAAAAAGCCATCCAGCCAATTTATCTACCTCGAAAACGAGTTAGACTTTAATAAAATAGTTGCTAAATTCTCAAATTATGCCGTTCATCACTTACAGTATGAGGGCAAAGAATTCGTTTGGAAGAAATCCAAAGGAAATGTGTATAGCATACAAAAATATGTGGCTACTAAACAGCGCACGTTAACCGAATCAGAATTTCTTTCCCAGACATTAGCCAAAATTAATTCCTGTTGCGTCTGCATCTCAGATACGCCAGGAAAAGGCAAGTCCATTCTTCTAGCAAAACTAGCTAACGAAGTGAAAAAACATAATCAAACGGGAATCGTTGCATTTATTATCATAAAAGAGTTGATCCACGTTTTAAAAGAAAACAAAGTTATTTCACCGTTTACCACACTTTCCGGCATATCTCAATTCCTTTCAACTTCAACCCTTGGTTATGCATACTTAAGTGCTAATAAACATTACTTGCGTGAACTCTTCATGGACGGATTTGATGAAATTGATGCAGACGACACCGATTTTGCATTAGAATGCATTCGGGAAATTCGAACAGTTTTTAAGAACACCCGAATTTGGATAACAACCAGACCACACATGCTACCTGATTTGGAAAGATGTGTGGAAACTCTGGGATATCACATCACACCATTCAGCAAGAAGGACCAAATTTTCTTCTTATCATCATTCTGGGAAGCACGTATAGAAAATAGTGACCGAGCGGTATTGTCTCATTTTGCTGTTCAGTGTCTGAAAACTTTGAAAACATTACTAGGCCCCACTGGAGAGGATATTGCTGGAATCCCTTTGCAATGCCTGCTGATTGGAGAAGCATATGAAGATGACGCGAAAAGGTTTACCAAAAACTCGAAAATAGCAATTTTTTCACAAGAAACTACAACCATTGCACACTTGTATCAAAACCTTATAGACAAGAAGTTAGAAACGTTTAAACGTAGGTATAATAGTAACAATTTAAATAACCCAGAAATATTTAAAGCTCATTTTCATATGGCACTCCAAATTTTGTTTCCTTCTCATGTCAACAAATTTTCGGACATGCTTATTCATAGCATGTCTCGACAAGAAATCTTGGACTTTGGACTTATCGAAGCAAAAAGTGTCTTGTCAAGCTGTGAATTTCTTCATCGAACATTTGCAGAATACTTGGTGGCGCTTTTTGTGTCCACGTCACTTGATCAAAATCCAAGCGACATGCTATTAGACTTTTTGTTCACAGAGTTAATGATGACCGATAAAACACAAGTGACAATTGTGGAACGTGATTATTTCATAGAATATGAAAACGACATTTCTTTCGAGTCTGCAAAATTTAAGCATAATGTAACGTGTTATTTTCTGAACACATTTGTTGAAGAAGCACTGCCTGACTTTAAAGATCACGTTTTTTCTGTAGATTTTGAACATATTCGTTCCATAGCTGAAGCGTGTGTATTTCATAATCTCGAAAATTTGTTGACAAAATTTGTACTAGGAAATGAAATTAAACAGGGTGTCATAAATGAAACTATACTTACCAATGCAGTTTATTGGGCAGATGTTCATTTTTTGAATGTCATAATAACCAACTATTTAGCCCAAGCTGACATTACACCAATTACTAAAATTAATTGTTATGAAGAACTCAATAGTGACGATAATTATAGCTCCGACTCTCTAGAGAGTGTACATATTGAAGATAAACCAAGCTTTACTCTATTGCATTTAGCGGTTATAAAAGCAGATTACGCAACATTTGACTACCTTATTACAAATCATTTCCGGTCTTCTGTAAAGGATAGTCATAACATTACGTATAATAATCTTATTCGGCTTCTTCTTGAAAATTCTTCCCTCAATAGTATTAGGGTTGTAGCAGAAAAGATACATATTGTAAACCATTTAACCAAACTGAACCGAAATCTATTAATTTTAGAAAACAAGTACGGTTGGTTTCCATTTGATGCTGATACTCCTCATCCTGATTTAATGCTGGTATTTTGGAAGCTTGCTAAGCCACTTTATAGTAAAACAAATATCCTTATCCACCTTTTGCAAGAACTTTCAGCTAAAATGACTTGTAAAAACTTTTATACTTTTATTAAAACAGTGTTCTCGGATATGGACAAAACGTTAATTACAAATGTACTCAGTACGGGTATTTTGTGTGAATGTATTTGTGAAATGAAGGATCTGAACAGGGATATTTTAAACTATTTAAAGAATCAGTGCTCCAGTTTCTGTGAAGTAAATTCTTGTGGCAGGATATCGATTTTTCAGGACGTTTTATGCCTCAATGACAAAAATATTTTGCAATGGTTGATCAGTAACTTGCCATTTACAATGGAAAATTTTAAAGTCCTTCTAACCCATTGCCTTCAAAACTATTATCAGCATGGCATTAATGTACTCTCAATTTACATAAAGAGACTAAATTCATTGATAAAGCTTCCCACTTTTGCTGAAATGTTTGCGTTTATATTTGGCAACAGAGAGCTCGAATCTGTGCAAAATATTTTTACCGTGATTCACCTTGTAAACTTTTTTCTATGGAAAAC
>JAQFZH010002873.1:0-15222 GCA_034695485.1 Entomobrya nivalis | reverse complement strand
GACAACTTGAGAATATGATATAATAGGTTGGGGTAACCGTTTTAAGCTGCTCGCGAAGCGTGCTGGCTGATTCTAGTTTAATACTATTTGCACTTTTAAATGTGGTTATTGTTTTTCGTCTTATGTAAATTTTAACAAAACAATTTCGCTGAAATGGATCATCTAATTTTTTCCTAAAAATGAGTATCACACATTTAAGTAGTCATCAAACAGGATCAGTTTTCTTATCAAACTCTACCATCAGTACAATCATCTCACATTCATTCTCATTCGTTTTAAAAAGCGATCCACACTTTACTTCGATTGTTCCATATGTCATGTCATCATTTCAGTCAGCTACCACCACCACCTCTAGCAGTTTTAGGATGACAGTGACAGCCAACGATATAAGCAGAATTGTAAAAAAATCCCTAGAGTATATTTTCTCTAAATCTCATTTTATTTCACAAGGCTTTTCATTCCACCCCGACAAATGAGCCATTTATCAGGGGATTATAAAGAAGTAAAATCGGAAATGTGACGAAGGGAAATGAAGAAGTTATTAAAGAGGCCATTTCAACAACTGATGACGAGTAGAGAGGCGAGGAACAATGAGATGGCAATAATCATTAAATGTAAAATGACATGGTTTATGTATGCGTCGTCGTATACAATAAAATTTCGTCGTTGGTTCATATTATGATGATTTCATAAACATGTGGTGTGGTGATGCCCTATTGAATATTATGCACATATCTATGTACATATTTGTTACGTATTTAAGAATACAAACTGGCTATACTCATAATGAGATGCTTTTTTGCTATTTTTTTGCAGAGTAAAGATTTCTTTTAAATTTTAATGTATTCATTTAAATCAAAACTAAAGCTACGAAAATTTATTAAGTTATGTATTGAAGTACAAACGACTATATTCATAAAGCCATAATGAGTTGATAATTTAGTAAATTGATGTATTTTAAGATATAATATCAGTAATTTAATTTTATATACTACTTTAGAATTGCAATAAATATACTTCATTACTCCATGTAAATTAGGTTTTATGACCCACATTGGTTTCTTCTTGAAAAAAATATGAATTGACTATAGAGTACCTACGATCAAAAAATTATAAATTACTTTGATTGAAACAACGACAAAAGTCGTGTAATGACTGTGACGAAATCTCCACCAGCGAAGAAGCCACAAGATCAAAAAGAATTCCATTTGTCCCTGTGTTCATATGTACTCTTCTTCTCTTTGCACTTCATTTTTGTAGGAGAAGGAGTGGAGGATGATGCTAAGCCAAATTGCACAAAAGGTAAAAAAGAAGGTGGAGAGTTGTGAGATGAGTTGATGAAGAGAAAGAAAGTCACATGGAAACAACAACAAGCTACATGGCTCAGGTAGATAATAATGACTTGAATGATGATGAACACAATGATAATGCATAAGTATCAAAGTGGAAAAATATATAGGGATGGAGAGAGAAGATGGAAAAAAGGATGTTTGCTTGTGTTTGTTGTTGTTGTGTTGTGATAGGAGGAGGATGCGGTATTACATTTTTTCATTATCATTTTGATGGTTATATATGGCAAAGTAGGATTTCCTTTTTATTTAAAACTGTGAAACAGAAGAAAGGAATATAGAAAGAGCGTGTAATGCATAATACATCATTGTATAAACACCGTCATGATAATATTTATGTTTGTGTAGATGCGCATAAGTATATATGAAAAGCTGATACAATTTGACAAAGTAGTAGTTTAGGTTTTTGCGCTTTATTCATGTGTATGCTCACAAATTTGTGTGTTTTTGTTAACATAATAGAAAGAGAGAGAGAGAAAGAGAGATGGAGAGGTTGACTGGCTGGCTGAGTGAATGTATTATGAATATATGCATGGATGGATGGATGGGGATGATGATGGTAAAGCATGAATGTTTGTTTCACGGAATAAAACCAAGTAAAGAGAATAGAAATGGGGATAGAAAAGAGTAGAGTTTGTGTGTTTCCTTTGAAGTTTTTGTGTGGAAAACACAAAGTTTTTTTCTTTTTTGGGTCGTTCCGAATAATTAGTAACTTTGAGTTGTTGGAAATAAAAGAAAACAGAGAATAAAAAGGGATGGCTGTTTGTATGTGTGTGTGTGTATTTCCGTAACATTATGGGTATATAAATACATATATACATATACACGCCATATAAGTGTATTAAGTTAAAAAAGGGAAAATTCTTGTGAAAGGTTTGCTATAAAATGAATATAGAACAACTGTATAGTTAGTAAGTATTAGAAAAGGCACAAAAGACACAAACATAATATTCTTCTAGCGGTGGTGGTGGTGGATGGT
The DNA here is from genome assembly GCA_034695485.1 of Entomobrya nivalis. NCBI lineage: Eukaryota > Metazoa > Arthropoda > Collembola > Entomobryomorpha > Entomobryidae > Entomobrya > Entomobrya nivalis. The sequence continues at coordinate 12,894 of JAQFZH010002873.1, read as the reverse complement.
AGTAGTCTAGTAGACACAAAATTAAAGTAACACAACAAGCAACATAACAATTTCTCGTGACAAGACAGAGAGACAAGGGAAGAGGAGAAAAAGGAAAGGAGAAAGCAGAGGAGGTTTCTCTCTTTTTAAGCTTTACACACAGTGCACCAAGCAGCCAAAGCAAAAAAAAGGAGAGGGAGATGGAGAGAAATGCCTTGTTGTTGTCTCTCTGAGTTTTTCTCTCTATTCGCTTGTTTTTCTACTTTACTTACAAAACAACTGACAACATAAAAGTAAAATATATACATTTACAATACATAATATGTCTATGTGGCACAAAGTAGTTGTTTTGAAAAGTCAATGCTCATCCTGAATTCATTTCGTTTAGTTTTATTTTTTTGTCTCTTTAAACTTTACTATCTCCTGTTTACTATCTTCTCCACTTGAACAAGGAAGATTATGGTATGCCCACTATACAAACAGAATCTATGTATTTTCTCATTCAACAGATGCAGCATAATAAAAAGCTAGGAAAACCAGTATTTATTATGTATAGAAGAGAGGCTTTTGTGACAAATATGTATTATTTAATGCATGTAAAATGGATGGCAACTGGGAAAAAAGAGACAGTCAGTCAGGTTTTACCAGTGGCTTTTTTTCCTCTTGTTCTTGATGTTGTCGTTGATGAGGAGGAGGATTGCGGAAAAAAGGGAAGAAATGGAGAAAAGGATAATGGTAAATAGGAATAACAAAATATGAAACGGGAGAAAATCGGGTTTTCTCAAAAGCATTATCTTTATAAGATATCGTTTATGTTGTTATATTTGTTGATATTCAATTATTCTGTAAGGACAAGATGAATGCCGTCGTCGTGCAGTAGTGTACTTACTTTGTTTTGAAGAGTATAAAGGATGATGAAATGACTACAAGACAATATTTTGTCGAGACATGTACAAAAAGGAGGACATGGATGTAATATATATAGTACGTAGGAGTAGGTACATTACATGGTATATAAAAAAGGCATTAGTGCACACGTTGTTCCGCTTTTGATCTTGTTTGTTTATTTATTTCATTTTTCGTCTGTCCCATTCTTAGTTTATTTCAAAAGACAATTCTGGGTACGACAAGCAGAAGGAGGCGGGTGGATGGCCAGTGTACCTACTTTGTAGATAAATTCAATATTATGTAAAATGTTGGATTGGAATGACATATGAAAGAAGGGTGAAATTACTAATGTAGAATGATTGAGTTTCAATTGTTTGCCGAGAACGTGTGTAGTATTTGTAGTATTTTGATTAAATTAAGCTTATTTCAAATTCCGACACATTAATTCTTAAAAGTAGAATTTGTGCTAGAAATCACATGACCTGGAAGCTGAAAAGAGGTTGTGAGGTTGTGGGGCAAAATACTTTTTTAACATTAAATCTTTTGCAAACGCAAATATTCATTGGTATGTCGAATATTTTGATTTGACCTGCTTTCCCTTCAGAAAAACAAACTAGTTATTTTGTTGTTCATTACCGCATGATAAGAAATCAAGAACATTTGGGTTCAGGAGGACTAACCGTTCCGTCACTTTTTATTTATTGTACGTCTGCTTTTCCCAAGTCAAGTCAAAGAAAATTACGCTCTTCTTGTCCTTGCTGTTTTTTTTGCAGACTAGTAAAAAACAATAATTTATATTATTATCATTACTATTTACAAGTGATTACTACTACCAAACCAACTACTATGGAATATATAAAATAATATATATTTTAAGCCTGCCTTTGTTCCATCTGACTTGTCCCTGTGGGGAACAGTAAATTGTGTTTGCTTTCTGTGAACTACTAACGTAGTTATTCTTTCTCGCAGACAATATTAAACTTGATGAGTAGGCGACCTCAATGAAGCGATGGAAACAGCAGCGATACACATAACATAACCATGCAAATAATATTTTTAACAAAGAGAAAATAAAGCGCAGAGCAGCGGTAGCTTCACTGTACAATCACTACAATTATTTTCTCGGTAAGGTTATATTACATCTATGAGTTGTACACACAATAATAAAAAATTTGCTGGGAAAAGAGAAAAAATAAAAGGTGTGTTCAACAGGTTTTTTTTGTTTTGTTTTGATCATGATTTTGCCAGTAAATCTATTATACTGTTTATCCACATTTGGCAGGATTCCACCCCATCATCCCTTGTGAAATTAACAACCAGTGAGCCAACCAACCTAAAAAAGCACTACGCACTGCTTCAGCAGCATCACAGGGTAAATAGAACAATGGATTGGAATTAAGGGACAATAGTGCGTTGATTTTGTGCGAAGCTCATTACACACTCTTTTGTTCATTGACAATCTGCTTTACTGTGATGTTCCTTTGTAACTATGCTTCTCTCTGCCATCTCTGCTGCTCTATATTATCATCATTATTATTTTCTTCATCATTGTAGAAAATTTTCATCGGATCTCTTATATTCTTCTTTGCTACAGCTTTTTATTTTATTTTGCCCCTGCCTTCTATATTCTTCCAACTCCCTTGATAGCTTTTTGCCTTGATGATGACAAAAAGAGCAGAGAGAATAATGGTACGTGTACAAAGCTATTAGTTCATTGTGTTAAAAATGAATGGGTCTCTCGAAGTTCGCCGTTACTTCTTCTCTTTTCCTATTATTTACTATCCTCATCATCATTTCCAACCTTACCGTGCATTTCCCTGTTGCTTACATTCACTCAACTTTTATTTCTTCTTTCTTTCTTTTTATCCCGTGGCCCCTCTTGGCCTTTTTCCCTGGAAGAAGAAAAAAAGAAAAGAAAAATAATCATAATGTTGAAGATGACAGTGTTGTTGATAATGTCTGAACTATATGTGAGGCAAGCAACCAAGAAAAGTTTACCATTTTTTCTGGTCGTTGGCAGCTTTGTTCTTGATGATGTCGAAGAGAAAGTCAGCAGGATACTGTTTCTGCTAAAGACGTCTGGACTGACTTTTTTTGTTACCATTTTGTATTTATTCATCTTATTTTTCTACTCCTTAAAATATTTAGTTTACAAGGTGATTGAATTATTTAATTGAGCTATTCTTCTGTTAATTTAAAAGCTATTATTGTTTCCAGAGTATGCTTTTTTTTACCTTGTAGCACATAGTAATTGTATACTCCCCGCCAATTTTGTTGACGCTTTTTGAAGTAGTTTCTTAAACAGCGTTTGTACCGTACGATTGCGATTTTACCACTTTCTCTAAACCAGTTGTGAAAGGAAACAAGCCAATTTTCCCTTGAAAAGTTTTTTTCCTTGTCATTGTCATCATCCCCAAACGTCTTCCAATGAACTGTACACTTGCACACAAAACGAAAAAGGAAAATTAGAAAACTGTGTTGTTTATTTGTTGGAGTGTGTAGCTATAGCTGTTGTTCATTTTTCAGGCGTTTCGTATGTTCATGGTTATTTGAAATGCTGACTTGTCAAAAGAAAAAAGAGAAGAAAAAAAAGTAACAAAGTGAAAGGTTTGGAAAAGTTGCTGTGGAATGAGCTTTTTGAAGAAATGAGAAGAAAGCTCATTATGAACTAGTCAAATAAATAACAAGGTGGTGGTGGCGGCGGAGGTAGTCCTGCAGCGACAAACGAATAGTGAAGAAAAGGTGTTGTTGTTATTCTTGTTTTTGATCGCCTTCAACGAACATTTTCAAAATAGCTTTACTTCATTCTCTGATGATTCACTCAGCTAGTGGTAAAAACATGATGATGACGCTATCAACGTTGACGTGACGAGAAGAAAGGAAAATGTTTCATGCTTATTTAGTACACTTCTTTATGCTTTACTTCGGATTCCACTCTATTCTCTAAAAACGTCTTTGGAAACAATTTGTGGATTTTGTATCGTAAAGCATCTTCTATTGACAAATAACTTTGTGAGAAGTGGTTCAACTCACTTTTCGGTCGTAAAAGTTGTTTAAGTACTTTACAAAGAAGGGAAGGAGTTAATTGATATTTCTTCTTAGGAGCTTTCAAAGAATTAGATGTCATGTGTATCGATATTGCATTAGATCAAAAAATAATTGAAGACCCTGGCTAAAATGCTGAAAAAGAACAAATTTCTACTAAAACAAATCTGCTACTGCAAATCGAATTTCCTAAAAATAAAATCTTGTCTTTGTATGTATGTATGAATGACTGAACTTAATGTTGCTCAAATAGTAAAAACAGTTTTTTAAGAGTTAGACTGTGACTGCAAAATCAATTTATTATTGTCATATTTTCAGTTTTATTACAAAGTGTAAAAAAAGGGTTCACTGTTGTTTCTATTCTGATACAAATAGAAAAAGGAACTGCAGTCAAGTTACAAAAGAAATCCCTCTTTTGTATTAACAAAGCCGATCTTGATGAAATGACGGCAAGAAAATCACGGCACTTTCAATGTGTATTCTAGATATACATAAATGTATAAATACAATGTCTATGTTACATGGGTTATCATAAATACAAAGTTGTTAGATCAACACGGTTTTTCGTGAAATCTTTTTCAAGCGCTATTTGCGGTGTGACTGGTGTTGCTGTGTCTTTTCCCCATTTTTAAGCGGATTCTCATGTTCCTCTCGAGTCAAGAAAGAGAACAGATTGATACAAGAAACATGTATGCAAGCTTACTTGACAATGTCAATATACATTTTTTTGTATTAGCTGGTGTCATCATGACACTACAGGGTTGATTGTCATCACGTTGACTACGATCATACCACATAATAAAATCCTTCCTTCAACAACAACAAGAATGATGACAAAAAGAGAGAAGTGTTGACAATGACATGGCACTCTACAAAAGTTACATAGAAAATCTCATCTCATCTCTGTGATCATGTCAGTGCAACTCTGCAACAGTCTTTGGTTTGGTTTGGGCATGTTGTATTTGTCATTGGATTTGGTCGGTGATGATGATAATAATGATGACGATGATGACAGTGGCGTGAAAATAATAAAAACTTGAGAGATATAGAAAAGGACTTTTTGTTGTTTTTTAGGGGTCTTAAGTAATAAGCCCTCTTCAGATTCCCAACAAGCAGTAGCACCAACGTCAGAACAACGGATTGTAAGAGCAATAATATGAAAACATGAGAGCAGCTCTTCCGTTCGGAAACTGATAATATGTCAGAAAACCTTCTGGTCCATTCACATTTTGCCGAAAAGTTCTAACTGAAGCCAATTTGACGACATTAAATTTTCGAATTTCAAATATCTACTTGTCTAATTGAAGCTTTGTTTAATATATTGTAGCTGTTACTGTCCGATGAAACTGGAATGGAATAACATTCCATTGACTGACTATTGGTGGAAATTATTTCATAAGCGACCATTTATGGAAACCTATTTACTATTTTACACTAGGCTTGTCAGCCCTGGCTAATGAAATGCAAATTTTATAAAACGAATCGAATAAGAATTTGCAGCTTGTTAAACGGAAATTCGACAAATCGCTTTCATTTAGTATTTTTCGACAACATGTTAGTGGTTCACTGGTATAATATAGTGGCCCCTCTCAGTTCGGGATGAATTTTAGATAGAGAGGTGATCATGATGACGGTGATGAGAAAGAGGAAATCCTTTAACAAAAGAGGTGTAATGTAATGTGTTTACGGAGGGGATTTATTTTTCAATTGAAATTCTCACAAAGTGACGTTTATTCTTCTGACTGTCGGAAAGATTCAATCACGTATGTATGATGATTACAATATTATCGAGCATTGCAGAATTTAAATGAGAAATCGGCGGCTATGTAGTTCTTACTGCCGATAAATGTTGAATAAGAAATATTTAGGATGTTATTCAGCATTATTGTTATTATTATGAATATTTTTGGTGGTATTTAAGGTTACGAAAGTAAAGTAGTACATGGCAAAAGACGGTATCAGAATAAAATAGTGAGGATACAACTATGCATAATATCATTGTTTTGACAAGGCGTTGTATATTATCACTAGAACTACTACTACGTATTTTACATATTTTTCTGATCTTCTCATCTCTACAAAAAACCTATTTATTTCTTACAAATTTCTTGAGAGGGCTTTAAAAATATCACACAAAAAAAAGTGAGACGATACTTTTTCACGCATATGAGAATATTAGATGCATTATCATTTCTTTTTTTTGTAGAGATGATGATGATGTGGAGACTAAATAAAAAATATGAAAATTGTTAACTTGTTCATAAGTTTGAAATAAAGGAGAAGTAAAATAGAGGCTGTGGCTGTGTGTTTATTGGAGTGAGTGTGTGTAGATGACTTCTTTTGCATTTTTAAAAATAGTGTGGGCGAAAATAGATTGAGAAGAAGGGAATAAGGAGTTAGTGGTGTTTGGCTGAAACAGAAGAGATTTCGAAAATATGAAAATATAAAAAGAGCAGTCAAGCCACTCATCATCTTTTTTTTCTGTTTGTCATAATAATATCCTGTGTTGGTGTTCCTTCTTCTGTCTATTTTTCTCTTCGGTCGCTTGAAAACTTGTAGTTTATACTCTGCAGTTGTAGTTGACTCTTTAGCTGTATGTGTGTAGGCATTTAGTTGTTTTATTTATGAAAGGAAGTTTGTGTCGCTGTGCTGATGTGCGATGTAATACCTCATACACCATACACGCTCATTGACATTCTTATTATAATAACTTTATGTACAAAAGTGCTCTGTAAAAAGGTAGCGATGAACTTTACATTAGTCTAGAGAAATTGTAGATATTGCCTTTTGTTATATTTAGCCAAAAATTTCTAATCTAGTGCAAATTAAATATATATGTTTTAAAACTTCAGCAAACTCTTTAAATAATCTTTTGATCGCTAAATTCAGATAACCGGTAAAGTTTTAATTTTTTGAGTAAAGGAAAAATTGGTTAGTTTAAAGGCATTTTAAAGCATATGCACATTAATAAATATCAAGACTTTTGCAGATTTTGCGACATTTTCAGATTCAGAGAGTGATCACGGTGGTATAATATAAACTAAACATTCCATCACAACTATTCACCAGCATCATCATTATTTTTCTTAGTAAATCCACCAACTAAACAAGCAAACAGCATCAGAGAAAACAACACAACTGTAACGAAAGCAAGAAAACGATAAAAAACGAAAGAGGACAGAGAAGAGACTTGTGTGTATAAAAGACATGAAGAACAGTAGAAGAGGCTCACACACAGCTCAGCAAATATCTATTCTGGGCATTAATATAATGTCAACAATATTATTTCTTCCATCCGACAAGCCAGCCCCACACACACACCAACAAACATACAAACTCGCACATATCACATCTCTCTTTTAATAAGCAACATCGTCATCAAGAGCATGCCGAGTATCACACCGCACACAAGTATCACATTTTTTTTGGTGAATATTATGAACATCATAATTTTTATGACAAGCTTCAGAAAAGAGTTTTTCACGTATAACTAGCTAAATGAATAAGAACAAACTCTTTTCAAAAAAAATTAAGAGCTAAAAACGTCACAAGCTTAAGAAAAAAGTTTTCACCTTTTTTCATCGTGATACGTGCATCGAAGAAAAATAAAAACAGTAAAAAATATGCCAACTCCAACAAGCTTGTCACATTTTATGTCACATTATGTAATTTTATTATTATGCATCAAAAAGCAAACAGTGTGAGTCTATCCAAAAGTTCCATTTTTTTCCACCACCCGCTTTTTTAAGTAGTAAGTAGGCAGCGTTGAGCAGGCTTTGTAACTCACAAAACGTGTAGAAAGAAATAATAAATATTTTTGCACTTAAAATGTTGAGAGCAAAAAAAGACAAGGCGAAAAATGTACAAAATAGCTTTTTATCATTTTTTACAGAGAGAATTGTCCTATATGCATACAAACATCATCATCATCGTCAAAGCTAAAGCCAATCGACCGATTCCTCATATGATGGTGATGATGATGAGATTATTTCAGGGTGGTTGATATTTTTCATAGTAGAAACTGTGTGTGCAAGAAGAAACTGTTGAACAGTTGTTCTGTAAACATGATTATTCTAAAATTTATAATAAAATTATGTATAAAATAAGTACAAACAAGCAGGAGCGCATAAATAAGCAGAAGATTTTCTAGAAAAAAAATCTGTTTGGTGGTGTGTGTGTGTGTGTGCCACTTAATAAATAAATATGAAATTATATGACGTGTTGTGTATATCACAAAAACACGTACGTACGTTTACTACAATTTACACTTGTATTTTACATATTTTTTTAAAAAGAAAACAGGAGGAGGAAGGAGAATGGGTAGAACACAAGGAAAAATTTGTGAAGAGCCAAAAAAATTGTAGAATGTTCTCTGGTGGCGATAATAATAATGATAATATTGTTATTATTTATATTCGTAGTGGCATGGCATTCATACACAACCGACAAGAGAGAGAGAGAGAGTTAGGGCATTAAGTTTTTTGGGATTTTTAAACGAGACTATGGTTATTTTTCTTTGGATAAAAACTAACGTTTTCTCTTTGAAAATGACATTATTCTTGAAGGAGAAAAAGAAGAAGGCGGTTCTAATAATGCTGCGTGTGTGCTTGCTGCTGTTGCACATGTTGACAATAATAATATTTATTTTTGTCAAGGAGAGAAGAAAAAAAATATGACAAAGTATAAAGAATTTATGAATATGAAAAGATGCATGCTTTATCGACACAACCTAAGTGAGAATTATCTGTACGTCACCATCAGCATCATCATCATCACCATCGTCGTCACCACCGACCCAGGGGAATAGCCCATCTTGTTGTGTAATTCATAATGAAAAAAATGCTATTTTTCTTTGTGGTCGTATTGATGAGGATGATGATACCATGCAAAGCCATGCTTCTATTTGGAGTGGAGAAGTAGAAAAAAAGTAGGTATTTTATTATGAAAATTGTAGCCCTTGCCCTGGCGTGTTGATGCCTACATTTATTTATTTGTCACCTTTACATCACCAGCTCTATCATCATTTCCTCTTTCTCCTTCCTTTTCTTGTTAAAGTATAAGTACCCGTACAATACATACGAGTAATTGCAGGCATGGTAAATATGAATCTGAAGCAGTAGAAGACCGGAAAATCCTTCTGCGACTTTTTATACTTATTTTTGTCTCTACTTATTTACATGGATCATAATGGTAAATAATATTATCAAGAGAGGGAGAAAGAGAGTTGAACAACATGTGTGCAAAGTTGTCCCTGAAGAATTCCCGAAAAAAGAAATGTAAGAACTTCTCATCATCACTTTCGTACTACGTGCATGACATTAGCAGACAACTTTTTAATAACACAGATATTTATATGAACATACAGACTGCTACTTTTTAAATGTATAAAAATATGTTACATTCGTAAAATATTCCTTCTTTTTTTCCTGTTTACGATACCAACGACAGCAAGGAAGCAACTAACTTTAGTGCTGTTGCTGGTAGTTATGTTTTGCTATACAAATTAGTCAACAATTTTTTTTATATTCTTCCAGATATGAGATGGGAAATTTATTGAGAAAAGGTGCAAATGAAACCTTTCTTCTCACAATTCCCATTTACACCCATGCACAAAACGAGGAATAACCTGAAATAAAAAAAATACATGGTGCATTATTCTATGCAAGAAAGCATTCGGTGATAATAAAAAATAGAGGAAAACATGACGTTTTCCCTTTGGGGGCTCTTTGTTGATGACAGAGTATGTATTACTTGGGTATGAGATGGTGATTATCGTCATCGCCGTCATTTTATTTTCTGCCTCTCACTCAACTCAACAGGACGAGAAAATGGGGTTCTCCGTCAAGTACGTTTATGACAACCGTTTCAGAAGAACTATGCAAAATAAATGTATGTTTAAAAAAATGTATTTTACATGCTGCGTGAAGATGCAAAAAGTATAACGATTTACAACTATGTGAGTATTTTAAAGTCGTTATAATAATTAGTTCATCGGTAATTTCTTTTAATGAAGTATCATTTTTATAACATTAAGAAAACGGCAAGAAAATACATAAATTTGTTTTCGCCAAAATGTATGTATGTTTATATGTCTATTTGTAGGTTGTGGTGACAGATGATGTTGAGTATAGTATGATGGCAGGAACAACCATGGAGATTTGTAATTATTGCCATTTCTTTATTCTTCGACAACATATACAAATGTATGTACTCATTTACACATAATTCTGATGAGAAAGAAGGAAGAAGACAGATGAGGTATGTCAGAAGAAGGGAAAATGGCAGTGTGGTTACTACATGACATAACAACATGGATTGAAGAAGTGTGATGAGATGAGGAGACCCATTTCCTTATTTACGTCCTTCAAATGAGACAGATGGAGGAGAGTGGGAGAGAGAGAGAGGGAAAGTGAGATTCTGTTTTGGGAGAGAGAGAGATGAGGATTAAGAATGAGATGGAAAGAGAAAGAGAGAGGGAGGATTTCTGTTCTGTTGCAAGCACCAGCACAGCAGAAGTAGCGGTTATCCTGTTTCTTTTGCATTAGTTTTCTAGATTTCTGGTAGAAAAAGTAGTTGTCGCTTGTCTAGTTGCATAATACCCAGTAAATACCTTATTTTCTCTGGTCTCTTGATGATGATGATTGTGATAAACCACAAAAGCCACATGTATGCCATTGCCACCCTACAACATTAAATACAAAATTGTCATCATCATTATCGTCATGCTCTTAGTCATAATCAGCAGAGCAGCTTCGTCATGTATAAGCCACACAAAGTGTACTGTGTAATTTTTTCCCTTGTTTGCGATGCTGGCGCTACTGCTGCTGATGATGATGAAAAGTTTGTGATGAAAATGAAAGGAAATGTGTCAAAAAGTATATAAGTAAATAGTACTGGTGTTGTTGATAATGCTGTGGTATGATCAACAACAAGAAACCGCAAATTTTCTTCGCTGCCTGGCTGCTGGAAAAGCTGGTAAATTTATTGTACGCTTCACTTTGTTAACGATGACGATGAGGAAATTACAAGAGAGATGAGAAGAGCCAAGTCAAGTTTACAGGATTTTGTTAAGGATTTCTGCGAAACTCTGTTTAGGATTTTGTATTTTTTTGTGTATTTTGTACCTGGTCTGTAGTAACGCATGTTTGCATGGTATGTGGAAGATTGCTGTTGCTGGGTAATGAAGGAGAAATGTTTGAAAATGACAATTCCACTTTTTACCTTATTTAATCCTATCAAAATAGTAGATAGTGGAAAGTATGCTTATGATAATGCGTACTAGTGGAGCGCGATGGATATGATGCGATGGGATAATGGGTGCCCACTAATCATTTTATTTTTTTCTGTTTTTGGTTAGAAAAAAGTTGGCCCCTAAGAAAATTATATTTTTTCGGTTGACAAGGTACATATTTATTAGTAAGGTTTGACTGAGCATTTATTATTTAGAGGATGATGGCATGGTAGCATGGTGGCAATAGTTAATGGCACGATAATGCTTCGACTCAAAGAGGATTACAGTAAATGGAAGAAGTTATGGTGGATGGAGGTGAAGGCGATTACGATAGTGGTGCGTGGTGACGAATTGCTGGTAGTAAAAGCAAAAATAACTTGTTTCTTTTTACTAAAGACTGACAAATTGCAATGTATTACATCAAAATCGTCAACTTTACGAATTACGTCTGTAAACGCACATAGATTTGAAAATGTGGTATTGTTAAATTAGTTGATAACTTGGTTCAATAGTTATTAATTTGTTAAGATTTGTAATTCAATCGATATTTTGTACTTATAATTTGGGCATTATATGCATGCACTCATAAAAACTAATGAATTTATTTGAAACGCAAACTCTATACTATTGGTTATTTTGGTACCCAAGATTGATTTTTCGATTCTCCGCATTCAAGAAATTTAGGTGAATTTAGGTGTCGTTAGTATTTTGTTATTTGAATTACGAGGACTGTGCTAATCTGAACTATCACCCGTTTTCAATTTTTTCTGCTCTGTATAGTGTGTATTTGTAGTTTACAATTGCAATAGGAAGAAAAATAGGAAAATATAAGGAAAGAATTGAATGAATATGTGTAATATATTGTTGGCCTACGTTTAAAAGCGTTCAATGCGGATTAGGTGTATATTTAAAATCACTGCACAATGAATAGCTTTTGTAATATTTCTCTAAATTGAAACAAGCTTATAGTGGCTTATAGTGAAGATTGTCAAAGTTAAGTGCTGACTTTGTCTTTTGTGTTGTGTTGACTACGCAGAATTTATAAATAGCTATACACAAGGTTCAAGCTTTCTTCTTTTTCTCTGTGAAATGCCATTTTACTGTTTCATTATACTTTTAAGAAAATAACGTTTTTTTTTGCTTTTACAAGGTAGGCATGGAATTTATTTAGAAAATGGAAACAAGTAAAACGCTTTTTCTTCTATTTCTTTTGAAAGAAAAGTTTTTAAATGGACTGTTCGCCTTGACTTTCCCAGAAATCTCTGAAGTTACACAGTTTTGTTCTGGCTGAGCTCCATTCTTTTTCTGTTTGTTCAGACAAAATAAATGGAAAAGAGTGAACAATAGAAAATAGATGGAGTTTTAATGGAAACCTAGTCACTTCACATGATGATCATGATTACACAAGAATGCTTAAGCTGTCTAGCTAACTAACTTTTTTTCTCGAGGGTAACTCCATATTGTACAAGTCGTTCCTATTTCTCATCCCTTAACACCCACACAAACATGAAACACAGTTTTGGAACTATTTTGCTTTCATTACCGAGAAAGCTGTGGGGGTAAACAAAGACTTTCATATGAAAAATAGAGAAAGGGTTGTACTTTCCGTTGTATTATTACCTTGTATCCTTCCCACACATGAATGGAATAGAGTTGTAAGGAATTACTACATGAAAGACACAATGAACAAATAATGGAACACGCTCGGGAACAATTCGGAATAATCACAAGGGACAAAGAAAACCAAAAAA